>CP045899.1:24653130-24684216 GCA_013387185.1 Caligus rogercresseyi | reverse complement strand
CTCATCTTTCAAGAATTTTTTCGGAGCAAGTCAAGCAAAATAAATATTTCTATGGATTTTGGCCCGTTAAGTAGGCCTCTTTTGGCCCAAAAAGGCTTTTTTTTTTTGCTAAAATTGGCCTAAAAGTTATCTGAGCAATTATGTTATTTATAAACAAAATAATTGGCTTGTCATGATGCACGCTTTGTGCCAGTTTTTTAATGATCAAGATTATATTGACTATTTTTAAAATAAAATATTGTGTTTATTCTTATAAATATTATACATTTGAATAAAGAAATTTATTGCTACATGGATGAAAAAAACATACGAAACAAGCAGGCGATATTAAATTTTTTAATACACTCTCTCAAAAGGCCCAAAAGTTTTGTGGGTGGTGGCCTGTCGAATCTTTCTACAATAATTCCTAAGATTTATAAAAATATGTATAGACCTCTCAAGAAAATCCGGAACAAGAATGGCTAGCTATATTACTATGCACTCTGCCTACCACTTGGCTCATGATTTGTACTGACTTTTTAATAAGATAATGGAACTATTTTCACCTTCCCTAGCTGCTTCCCAAAGAATTCTCTGGAAAGGACAACCGTATTTTTATGCTTCTTCAACAATTGACATCATACGTGAAAATCATCAAAAGAAATTCTTCTTCACAAATCTTAAAGAACCTAAACTTTAGAACTCGAAGCTTTCGACTCGGACATCATATCTTTTCATGATTTTAACAAAAAATATTTTTAACTGTGGACAATATCTTAAGCTTAAAATAGCAGCTGTTCACCATATAGTTCCCATGCCCTGGCATTTGAGGATGTCCTACGAAGAGTACCCCGAAAAAGAAGCAAATACAATTGTGGAAAGTTTTTAAAAGATCTACGACTTCCTAAAACTTGGATAAATAGGATAATGTCCTCGGTAAAAAAAGTCAATTATGGCAAACGCTTCACTGCACGATTCCAAATATCATCAGGACTGCTATTCTTCAATACTCCATGTAAAGATTGTGGCAAGCCTATACAACACTGTATATCATTCCTTTTCTAACTGCCCAGCTCTTGTCATGATAAGACAATTCCTTAAATTAAATCTGAGGGGATTAAGTGAAAAATATATAACTCCAATACTTCTGTTCGGAACCACTTCTAATCCTAACAATGGCAACTCTAAATCAAAACCATCGAGTTTGCTCTCTCTAGCATCCGGAGTATGGTTGCAGAAAAACTGTCGACAGCTCAACCGCTGGATCAAAGTGCCTTAAGGGCTATTATAATGTCATCTTCGGCCCGATACTCGGCTCTCACCATCAGGATCCCGGATCTCTCAGGGACGACTTGGAACTACGCTGGAGACACTCTACACTTCTACTCAAACGGCTCAAAGGTGAGCCTACGGTTTCTGAGACGCCTATTAAGACTTTATAAAGGTTTCCAAAAGAGTCAAATAAGAAAACTTCTTGATTTTTAGTTTAATATCTATTTTATGAACTTTTTATACGCTATATAAAATTAATTTTTATTTTTTGTTGTATTTTAATTTTGAATATTTTTTCTCAGATTTTTTTTTACGTGATAGATATAGTTGTAGCTGCTATTGATTGATTGTATATATTTTATATGTGATTTCAATTTGTTTTGACTTTAGTTAGGGTTTTAATTTTGAACTATAATGTTTTTATATATACATATCTATATACAATAACTCTAATCAAATAAAGTCATTAAAATAAAAATAAAAAAAGAAAGGAAAAAGCTGCATTTCAAAAAATCTGGACGATATTTTAAATCAAGCACCACTTTTTACTCGTCCATTGCGGCGGACTCTACGAACCAATTTTGCAGAGCTGAAATAACCGAATCAGACTTTAAGCGCAGGATTGAGAAAGAAAATGATGCATCCAAGAGATTGAAAAATTTATTTAAAAAAAATCATTCAACATCCGCAATAAAAAAAATCATTATACAAGAAACTCAATAACAGACTCTCGTGAGATTCTAAAGCTCTTTCATCAGCGATTTCAAGTGTTAGTTGGCGGGGAAAGAACACACTTTCCTGAGCCAAAAGCGGGGAAACATATTATTTTTACGAAAATATGCAATTTCGCAATACATAAGAAAACCATTTTAAGGACGGAAAAGCTGCAGGACGGATGGTATTGGTGGTTTGGTTTTTAAGATAGTGTATAGACGAGATTGCCCCATACCTGTAGAATTAGGGAAGTCCATGGAAATCCAAGCAAAATTCCTAATCGATTACTAAGGGTTGAATCACTTTAATCCCTAAGAAGGGTGCAGCAACGGATTTAAATAATTGGCGTCCTATAACCGTACTAAACGAAAGCTTTAATTTTAGCTGGAGTGCTATCACCAAAAGTGGAGCCTATTTTAAACGCTAAACTGGGAGTGGAACAGAAAGGATTCTGAGGGGAGGAAAATTTATGATGTTTCTCGAAATATTGAAACCGCTATGGAGGTGTTGAATAAGAAAAAGACATACGGAGCTGTCCTAGCTATATATTAAAAAAAGCTTTTGATACCATTAAACACAATATATTTTTAGAACCATTAAAAAAGTTTTACCAATACTATTTAAACCCAATTAGAGCTCTTCTTTTTTTCCATCAGCAAGGTTTTATTATTACGTGCATAAAAACATACATATAATAGTATAAAAGGAAAATTGGTTTAATACAAAACATAAATAAATTTTATTTTCCATTTGCACTCCAAACCCAATATTTACGGTTAATTAAGTGTTTAATGTTCCATCGAAGCGACAAACAAGAGGGGTGATACTGGACATCCTTGTCTACAGCTTTTCCTAAAATTATAGGGTCACCTTGGAGCCATCTAAAACAATAGTAGAGCTACCGTTAAAAAGAAGAGAGCGTATGGGGTAAAATACTTTTTTGGAAGAAACTTTTTCACAGCTTTGAAAATAAAATTATGGCTAATAGTATCGTACGCTTTGCTAAAATCGATTGCGATTATGGCTCCAAATTTTGTCTCCGGCTCGTGGAGTCCATGGCAGTCCTGATATTTCTTGACACATCAGCGATATTTCTTCTTTTTAGGAATCCTTTTTGCTCTTGCCCAAGACTTTTGTTTAAAATGGGTTCTAATTGTCGTGCTAAAATACCTGCCAATATACGGTATGCCTCATTCATTATTGTCAAAGGCTCCAGTGGCTAATTAGGTTTCCGCTGCCCTTCTTGGGATGAGTGAAATTCTGCCGTGAGTAAGAGGCGCTGGAAGGGCGCCTTTAGTTTCCATTTCTTTGCCAATCCTGAGTAAGTAGGGGGTGACTTCATTTGCACAATAAACTGAAGATTGAACCTCTAATACCGTCTGGGCCCAGAGGCTTTATTATTGTTATAAAACTTTTGAATATGATTCATTATAATACTATGAGTAAAAACAGACCCTGTTGAATTTTTGGGTCTAGGAAAGCCAATTCTTGAGCATCCAAGAATTCTTTGGTAAGTTGTATGAAATAATTGAAGAATTTCTTTTTTATCTGACGTAAAGGTTCCGTTTATATAGATTTTTCAATTCTTCTGAACGCTAGTTCTTTTTTAAGTCCCATTTGTTTAAATCTACAAAATGGGTTCTGCTCTAATTGTAATTCTGTCCATTTCTTCTTCCTCTATTCCGCTAATCCAATGGTATTGAGAGTATCAGAGGTTATCGTCCGCGTAAATAGTGAGCCTTCATCCATGATTTCTTCAATATCGTTTTGTAGTTGTTTTGTTGTTATTCGCTTTTTTCGTAAAAACATTATCGTTGTATTTTTGATCGTTTTATTTAGGGTTTTAAAATTTTCGGCACGAATATGTTGAGTTAAAGTTTTCTGGAGATTATTTTGTAGTTTCGTTTGATATTTTTCGCTACGAAACTAGCCAATTAGGAATCCGAAAAGGCTTACAAGAATTTGATAAACTCCATTTCTAATAATTTATGATCTGAGGAGGGTTCATATCTAAAATTTGCTTTTTGTAATCGTAGATATAGACCATGAAACGAGTATATGATCTATTCTTGAATATTTGTTTCCGCTCTTCCAGGAATATGAATCTTTGTGGTCCATAAATTTGTCAATTATATCAAATAGGTATGTCTCATCGATTATACTTTCAAGAAAACATTATTTGGATGAGAGTTCTTCTGAAGATCGACATTGAGATCTCCAACTAAGATCCTGGGAGAGGGTCATTATAAGACAATTACGAATAGAAGTAAAAAAAGATTATGATCGCTTGTTTGGACCATATGCATTTATGATACTGAATTCAAAGTTACTAGATGGGACATGAATGTTAATCTTGTGGAAGTCACTGTCGATTTGGCTTTCACAAACATTTTCTTGATAACGCCACTGATTTAGACACCATAGTAATGACACCACGAGTTGCGCCATTCCCAGTGAATACACAGTGAAATTGGGTGGTATACAGTGAGGACATAAACTAGTACAAGAGGAGGCACATAAAGCCCTAATATCTGAAGGCAGATGATGTCCGGATGTAGAGCCTGGATCCTTCTCATCAAGGCATGTTTGTTCTTTTATCTTTTCCACCTCTAGTATTCAATGACACAATCTTTTTAAACCTACTATGTTTTTGTGTGCAGACATAGGTTATTGAAGCAAAGTTTATGTGGTAATCTTAGGTTGTTTTGCCTGCGAGTCTTTATCAGGAGAATGTTCAGTTTCGGGCTTATTCCTTTTACTATTTGATGGGAGCGAGTACGATGATTAAAAAGTTTTGAGCATTCAATGTGATATAGAAGATTTTTTCCTTCTATTCTCCGTTATCTTTGTTCATCATCAATTCAGTGTCCTCTTGTGAGGGAGTAGCGTCGTCCTCAATGCATCTCTGAAGTCCAGTGTTGGGATGTTGCTCTCTTCCGTCTCCGCATTATCATCATGAATGATCTCAGACGGCATATTGTTAGGTTCATTCACCTCTTCCGCCCCTGTCATAGGTTCTATGGTTCTAAGGGTTGTATCCTGGGATTCTCCTTCTTCACTATTAGGCGCATATCTCCATCATTTATTTGCGAAGGAGTATCTTCAACATTTACAATTGTTGGAAGTTCAATCATTGTCTTGAAGATCTCATTCAAACGTGTGGTCTCATTATCATTAACAGAAGCATTGTCCGTTGCTTACTAAATGAAGCTTTAAAGAGTTCCAATAATCAGTCCATAATAAACTTATTCGGACAGTCCTCGCAAAGTGTCCTTTGTCGTAACATTTTGCACAGGTATTGATTGCCCTGAAAAACTTATTCTAGTTTTATATCCTTAAATCCTAGAAAACCTGGGACGTCTTTTTGGGGTAATACACCAACAGTGAAGTTCCCATTATAAAGTCCTTTTAATTTTCCATCAAGGAAATACACTCCTTTGCGGGTCTAGTAATTTCTCCAAAATTTAGGAGCACTTCTTCAATATCTTTTGCCTGAACATCCTCATGAGGAGAATGCACTATTACGTTTTTTTCATATATAATGGGTTTCCATCAGTATCTTTCGTTGTGCCCTGAGGCCTCTAACAGTCCCTTTGATCCCATCGTCACCTAGTAGATCCATTTCTTATGATAAAGGTATCCTCTTGCGAGAAGAGATGTACCAATATTAATTCATTCTTCAAAATAATATCAATATAGAGCGAGCTCCTGGGCACGTATGAATTCTTGAAGAGAACGAGATTCAATTCAGTGTTCCAATTACTAGGTTCTCTATCTCTTGAATTGTCGGTCGCTTCGGTGCCCGACTTCCGTTGATCGTTGATAGATCAATAATAATTTACTTTTCATGGCCTTCTTTTTTTTTTTTTTTTTTTTTTTTTCTGGCCAGGTTGGCAAACTTTATTCAGAACATATATTAATATTAAAATTCAAAATAAACGACAATGGGTATTAGTAAAAATATTTACTAAAAATTTGTGGGTGGGCCATAAGATGTGTAAATGTTGTACAAAGAATTTGTTACCCTATATGAAAAGTCATTGACTCATCATAAAAAACTTGTAATAGTACCAAAACACTCAATCAATAAGCTTTTAATGGTGACTAAGGGACATACCACTAGGACAATGTCATGTCGTCCGCATAACAGAAAGCTTTTATACAAACTTGATGTTTGATAAATACACCAGCAAAACTATCATTTTGTGGAGTCTGGAAGAATTTGATCAATTCAATGTTAAATAAAACTGTAGATACAGGATCTCCTGTTTAACTCCTCTTTTTATTTGTGAATGACGTTTTTTTGATCACCGTATCGCACCACAGTGCGGGATCCTGACAAATAACGCCAACCATTCTAATGGACAAGATCTCCAAATCCTTCGGTAGAGTGCCGTATTAAATATTCGGTGAGAAAGAGATTTCAAAGCTTTAGTGAAGTCTATGGCCATCACTGAGGTATTTATCTTCTGAGTCGATGAGTGCTTGAACGGTGAAGGGGATATCGTCCAAAATTTAGTTTTGATGAATCCGTATTGAAAGGGTGCAGGTATTCGCTCTTGATCCCTTGTATTCTGTTGACCAGTACATATGAGAATATTTTATAGAAGCATTCTGCACGTTAAGGGGCGGTAGTTTTTTCAGACATCTGAGGTCCTATTTTGATTGGGTATAAGTACAATGGTCCCTCTGATGCAAAATCCGGGAAAACCCAACTGCAATACTTCCTCATAAAAGGATAGGAGAATAGGTGCAAGATTATCAACATATTTTTTATAAAACTCGAAGGTAAATCCTGAGGGACCTGGAGATTTGTGGAGCTTAGCATTTTTGATAATTGCTGTTTTAATTTCTGAGCAAAAAAAAGGTGTTTCTGTCATGTTTTTATCGGCATCTGAGATTTTGAAGTATCATTGGGTTTGCATCTAAGCTTTTCGCAAAAATCTGCAGAGTTAATTGTGCATGTGCTACATTTTATTCTCAAGGACATCTTATGCAAGAGTAGATATACAGAGAGTTACTTGAATTTTAGCGCAGATGTACTTGGATCCTCCGAGGTTGTACCATAAGAGGTCACGAGACTGATGTTTTGTGTTTATTACGTTCTTTTCTTGACGCACACAATTTAGGCTGAGTGTGAAAGATCCGCAATATTACTGATTTTTAATCTGATTCTATTTTTATGTCCTCTTTACGATAAAATTGTTCTGCTTAATTCTCTTTCATCTTCGATATTGCTTTCCGATATGGCTTCGATGTCGTATATGTACATTAGCCTGTCCCGTTTTCAGGTCAATCGCTCCGATTTTTTGCTCCAAGCACTTTTCTGCTGCGTAGTGATGAAAAAATGAGATTGAGAAAGTTTCAGCCTTCAAAGGCCATTTTTGTGACTGTACAAGCCACTTAAAGTTTCAAAAAGGCCGTTTTTGGGGTCAAAAATGGCGATTTTCAAGTGGCTTGTACTGTCTGAGTTTTAGTGATATCGAGTAAAAAAAAGTTCTAGGGATTGCTTGAAGTCTTATCTTTCAAAAAAAAATTTGGAGCACTCAAGCAAATAAATATTTCTATAGTTTTTGGCTTGTTAAAGAGGCCTATTTGGACCCAAAATAGGCCTTTTCGGTTTTTTGCTAACATTTGTGTTATAAATTATTTTAGCATTTTTCTTGCTTTTACAAATTAATTATCTCATAATAATGCATGTCTTGTCCAATTTTCATAATGGTCACACTGATAATGACGTTTTAATAGAGAATTATGTGTTCAGTCTTATGAAATCTTATACCATTGCCGAAAGAAATCGGTTTGTATTTTTGTCAATATTAAGAATATCCTCATGTTATAAGTTTTTCCAATATTATTTTTTTTTAACCTTTAAAATAATATTTTTAGTTATTGTCCAGATTTGTAAAATAATCTTGCATGTAACACGTAAAAATGATAATACTCTTTCCACACCGCCCAGGAGGCAAGTATTTAAGTGCACTACCCTTTTGTGTGGAGGGTTCCCCAAGAGGTCTATTCATACCACATGACTTATTTGAAAGTTATTTATTTATATTTTTTAGGTTTTCTTCCGATTTTTCTTTCTTTATTTATTGACAAAAGAGTGTCTTGGCGCAGAGTTTCATCATGACTTGAACTAATGAAATCTTGAATCATTTTAATATTTCTTTCGGCTGTGTCATTGACTACTGGTAAGTTAGTAATAAATTTTTTAAACTCCATATAATGAGACATAAGATGCCAATACTGTGGAGGCAGTTTCATCCATTCCATATTTTCCTTGTCCATCCCAAGCAAGTTAAATATAAGAGGAGAGTTTTTGTTAACAAATTTGGATAAGCTTGGCCGCTGATCTACATCAACATTAATAATTGCTTCTATTTTTATTTTTTCGTATTTCATATCTGGGTGCGAAGTATCTTTATTTATTTCCTCTAGTATTTTGTGTGCAATGTCCATCCTTTCTTGGTCCGGTAAGCTTTCGTCTGCAAGACTTAAAGGAATTATACTCCCATGCAAATACCAAGTATGGTTAAACATACTCTTCAGACATTTTTGGGAAAGAGATGGATTGATGCGAGAATATAGCTTCATTTCCCAAACAGCTTCTAAATCTCTTCTTGGCGAGGACGTAGTTTGGTGTGCCGTCAAAAACCATCGAGCATAATATAAAGATATAAACTCGGACATTTCTTTTACTTCTTTCTGTAGTGCTGACGTATTAATTAAGGATGTTAAATGGCCAAGTAATTCCAACTTCATGTAATAAATTGCCTGCGACATAAATCGAGCATGGTGTATTGGTCCAGGGAGCTTTATGTCAAGTTGTTTTAAATTTGGAGACAAATAAAAATGTACCAAGGTTGCCAATTCCCGATAGTCTCCCCTTGGCATTTTATTTTCAGTCAGTATTTTGTTCAAATCTTCTAATGTTTTATCCGCCGCTTGATCATTTTGAAGATTGAGTCCATATTTAATTTTTTTAAATTTAGATGAGTTTATTTAATGTTTGGAAATTCTGATTTAAATTTTTAAATAGGTCATTTTCGGGGCCAGTCGTGATCCTGTATAACTTTGATGAATTTTTTATATGACACTCATATATATGATGCCTACAAGCAAGATGTAGCAAGGGTCGCTCAAGGAATATGTTTAACCTAACATTTACTCCACTTTCGCTCCCGGTATTTGAGGCTGTTGTGTCAAATACAAGCCCGGCAATTTTTTCTTTAATAGCAATTTTTTTACAAGTTTTATAATTTCGTTGGCTTGGGATTCTCCAGTTGAATTTTCACATGAGGGAATCCCTAAGAGATGTTCGTCTTCAGTTGTTTTTATACTAATTGCAATACGCTCTCTTGATAATCCTTTTCCATGAGTTATTTCTTTTATTTCTTACTGTCGTAATGTAGAACCATTAGGTGATCTTCAATATTTTTTATTTTTCTCTTTGTTCATTGGCTGTTTCTTTTAAAACGCGAGTTCCTATTCTGTGCACATTGGATTTAGTCATTGATGAAGATGAGGAAGCTTGCATTAAAATTTGTGACTGAGCTCGAACACTGACATGTTTGCTTTTTGAAATTAAAACTGTGTCTTTCACAATTTGAGCTCCCGATTTGCATTCTTGTTTTTGAAGTGACTGTGTTCTATTGTAGACATTTCTGATGAATCAGAACTATTTTCTTCAGTATCACTTGAAGAAATTAAATCAATCGGCAATGACAATTTTGTTGGCGTATTCCTATTAATCCTTTGATGGTTTTGTTCCGATCTAGTCACAGAATTCATGTATCGTTTGTCCATTTCTCCTATGCTTAAGAGCCTAGGGCCTCGTTGATCGGCAAGAAATAAAATATCGTCCGCTTTGTTTTCTTGTGTTCTTTTTCGGTCATGTTCAATCAAAGTCTCCGTATTTTGTTTTACTACTTCTAAAAGTTTTGGAAGAATATCTTCTGAAAAATAAATTCGATTTTTCTTTTCTCCTTCTGTGTTTCGATGTTTCAATAAATTTATTTTTTTGTGTGACTGAATTAAACTCTTCACCCTATCTCTAATATGATCATGCCTAATAATTGGATATCCAGCTATTTTATAAATTTCGACTATCTTTTTTGAAATACAAATGCAATCACTTTCACACGACAATTCCAGATCATGATTTAAAGAGCATAAAATAATATTTTTTTCACTTAACTTAGGGTTTTTCTCCTTTATAAAGTAAAAATATTGGAGAATATCCTGATTCCGAGGAAGTTTTGTTCGATCAATGTCTGATTTGGGAGAGCCAACAAGAAAAATAAGTTTTTAATCCGTGTTTTTGACATATCGACAAAATATGATGCACAAAATCACAATAAAAAGAAATCGACTGTTGTATTTGGTTGTAAACGTTTAACTGAGGCAAACGCATTTATATTTTTTAATGTGTCTCTACTCCATCCTTTGTTTGCATTAATTGCGTTTTTAAGTATCTGTTCTTTGATTTTTAAACAAAAAAAAATAAGCATAGAAGGAAAACTGAATACATACCCTGAAATTTTATTAATAGAATTAACAAAGGCATTCTGTTACGGCAATACATAAAGATTTGCTTAGAAAAAACACAACATTTTCCATGCTGAAGGAAATATTAAAATGATTCAAGATTTCATTAGTTCAAGTCATGATGAAACTCTGCGCCAAGACACTCTTTTGTCAATAAATAAAGAAAGAAAAATCGGAAGAAAACCTAAAAAATATAAATAAATAACTTTCAAATAAGTCATGTGGTATGAATAGACCTCTTGGGGAACCCTCCACACAAAAGGGTAGTGCACTTAAATACTTGCCTCCTGGGCGGTGTGGAAAGAGTATTATCATTTTTACGTGTTACATGCAAGATTATTTTACAAATCTGGACAATAACTAAAAATATTATTTTAAAGGTTAAAAAAAAATAATATTGGAAAAACTTATAACATGAGGATATTCTTAATATTGACAAAAATACAAACCGATTTCTTTCGGCAATGGTATAAGATTTCATAAGACTGAACACATAATTCTCTATTAAAACGTCATTATCAGTGTGACCATTATGAAAATTGGACAAGACATGCATTATTATGAGATAATTAATTTGTAAAAGCAAGAAAAAATGCTAAAATAATTTATAACACAAATGTTAGCAAAAAACCGAAAAGGCCTATTTTGGGTCCAAATAGGCCTCTTTAACAAGCCAAAAACTATAGAAATATTTATTTGCTTGAGTGCTCCAAATTTTTTTTGAAAGATAAGACTTCAAGCAATCCCTAGAACTTTTTTTTTACTCGATATCACTAAAACTCAGACAGTACAAGCCACTTGAAAATCGCCATTTTTGACCCCAAAAACGGCCTTTTTGAAACTTTAAGTGGCTTGTACAGTCACAAAAATGGCCTTTGAAGGCTGAAACTTTCTCAATCTCATTTTTTCATCACTACGCAGCAGAAAAGTGCTTGGAGCAAAAATCGGAGCGATTGACCTGAAAACGGGACAGGCTGTACATGCGCTTTTTGTAGCTAAGATGGATCCCTTTCGTCTACATACATTTTGATCTTCTGGAAAATTGACTGAACACTTTGGAAAACGTTTTCTTCATAATTTAGCTTGTGCTGAGTACCATTGATAATATTGATGATTTCTTGATCAGTTGCTGCGTCATTTAAAATGCTTGAGTTGAGGATCCACGGACTCTTTGTTCTAGTTTAGTTTTTCTTGCAGGTTCCAAAACGAACTGAACAGCCCTGTGATCGGATACTTTTGCATCGATAACGTTGTACGAGGTTACTGCTTCCTTTAGGAATCCTTATATAGAAATAAATCAAGTCTTGACGATATGGGTTTCAAATTTTATCACTTGAAAAATAGGTATGCTTAAAATTGTTCATTAAACTGCCCACATCTTGGAAGCCAATTATGATATTGTAGATAAAAGCGCTTTTCTCGATTGTGGATGCGAAATAGCTTTGCACGTGGAATCTCTGCTTAAATTGAGCTTTATGTTAAAGTCTCCCCGATTATGGTAGGTCTTGTTGATAATATAGACACCAATTTGTCCCTGTAGAAATTCGGGTCGTCTGTATTTGGTCCATATAGTCCAATGACGTCGAAATGGGAACCATGAACGGTACAGTAAACCTTTAACAGATTTCCTTCCGCGCAGCGGTATTGGACTCTAGGATTTAAATAAGATTTTACAAGTATTGCTACCCCTCGTTTAGGGTTTGGTTATTTTTATTGAAAGAAGAAAACGACAAGTAACCCGACGGAATAGAGAAATGATTTTCCAACATACATCTTGTGTCGCAAAGAATGACAATATCAGGCAGTTTAGCACATTTTAAAAATCTGGCTATTTTATATTTACGATCTATACTTTGGACCGAATTAACATTTAATGATAGTATGGTGAAATGCATTCAGAAGTTAATTCGCTTAGGTTACTCCTGTTTTCGTATCTTAGATGATGGCGTATTTTGTGAAGGCTGTATCAGCGTTATGGCTCTCTTTGGGTTCGATCCGGATCTGGATGGCATTATATTTTTTTTCGAGATGTGTCCTTTAGGACTACTAGGGGGTTCTGTTTCAGATATCCCTCTGAAGCGGTGTGATGAGAGTTTCTCTCGAACCGCAGTTGCAAGGGGGAGAATTAACGATTCGTCGTTTGCATTGCATATCTCGGGGCTCCCTTTTTCGACCGACTTATTTGCTATTTGAGGGTCCGAAGCATCGCCTGTGAGGATACGTGATTCATTGTCAATTATGGATATTTCTTTTTCCATAGATTCCACCCGTACATGGGGGTTTGAATCGTCAGTGGTGGGGGCGCATGCTCCGTCCTCCACTTCCTTTTCAATAGGGTTAACACTGTCTTCAATAGGTCTTGAAGAGGGGCAACCATCGTTATTTTCTGGTGTAGGGACATGGCACTGAGAATTATCCTCTTTTTTCGAGCCATTTTCCTTGTATTCCATTATCTTTTGCTTCAACGCCATTTCATAATCTATAATTTTTACCCGTTTTGCGGTACAACTCCCTCTTGCGTGCCCAAACTGAAAACAGTTCTGGCACTGAAGGCGCACCCCGGGGAACTTTAAATTTACAAGGTTACCGTGTATTGGGACGATTTGAGGTATATATATGGATCCGCATTCACTTCAAGAATATAGTTCGACGTTCGCCAAATTGATTTGTAGCGCTCAAATTTTCTTTCTGCGTCTTGATCATCTGGGTTTGCTTCTGGGTGGCAATCTAGAATTTCGACAAAATCTCCAATCCAATTCTTTAATTTATCCTCATTGATCCTTTTGAAGTATTAATAGCCTTTATTGTCATCTTTTTCTCCTATCGAAATTTAATTTTTCAATGCCCTTCACCCTCATTTTCACAGTCCTCATTTCTCCATTGGGTCCCTCCGCTTCAGTTGTATATTCCTTCTTTAAAGTATCAATGCGTGATCGTATATCAATAGGCTCATTAGTATATAACGAAGCATATCCGAAGCCATATTGGGCTTGAGCCCCGGCGATTTCTTCTTCAGAGAAGCCAAAAAATAAAGCAGCATTATACACAGAAATGTGCTTAAGTTTATATTGTTAAAGACCCTTCCGTATTTCCTTCCGTTAAGGTGAAAACGAAAGTCTCCCACTTGAACGAGTAGTTTAAGTTTAAATTCAATGAGACATCATTGAAGTTCCTTTTTTTCTTAGTGACAGCCCTCGCGTAAGAGAGCTTAGTATTATTGTTATTTGTTTCATCCGCCTGACCATTGTCAGGAGGGCGATCTGTAGGATTCATGTCAATCCAAAGGAAGAGAAAACACGCCCTTTAAAGAATTTCTTTTGCTTAGGATTTAATGAAGGAAGCACGACAAGCTGATAGGAGCCGGCTTTTTATTATTTGAAAGAAAAAAAGGGAATACAGACCGAGGTAAGAAGAAGAGGGAAAAAAAAACTCCTGTTGTCCTTAATTAGATTCCAAGAAATCCGAATTTTGGCCAGTATTCCGCTAGTTTTCCAGAACGTGTGTGCTTATGGTGACGAGGGGATTGAGTAAATCCTCCCAAATCCAACGGTGTGATGGAGTCCTTATAACAACCGCTATGTCAAATGTTATGCGTCTTCTTTACGGAGCAAAAACCACATACGTCTTTACTCCATGAAAATACAAAAAAAAGAGGCTAGAGGCCAGATCCTTTTTTATTGCCTTTACATAGGAACTTTGTGGAGGAATCTCCTCCCCACTCGAAGATTCATTCATTTATTATTCCAAATTTCTCAAAACTTTTTATGCCTACACCTCTTCACCTCTTTAAGAAAAGAAGTGGACTATTTTTCTTCTTTATTTACCTTTTGTAGAGAAGCGTACGCGAAGTAAATAAATAAATGCCTGCCCTCTCCTGCAGGAACACAGAGAGGGAGGAAGAAAAAGAGAGGGTCAAACAACAACAAATTAATTATATAAACCTTATATTCTCAGAGGGTCCCAAGCGATCGAAAATGTTCCGAAACCGGGCTTTGAGAACAATTAGTCCGTTTGAGGCACCCACTATCCAGTCTCCATGCACTCACATCACTTTTTACTTGTATAAAAAGGATAAACCCACTTATAGACACAAGATATGGACACTTTTTACGGAGCAACAAAAAATACGTCTTCACAATATACATAGGAAGGGGGAAAAAAACCTTTTTTCTTCTTTATAAACGGCTCCTCAACATATCTACCTATGGGGAGTCCTAGAAAGTGACCCTAGTATTTTAAAGAGGAGTTGCCGGCAAGGATGCCCCCTATGTCACTCTCTTATTTGTTGGAGCATTATGGATCTTAGCAACAATATATCTAAGAGAGTACAAAGGTTTCGGATGTGAATTTTGGACCAAAAAACATATTGTAGATATGTTCGCCGACGACGTGAACTTATGTTGAGGCAAAATCTGAAAAACAGCTAGTCAAGCGGATTGAAGTCGTACTCAACTCCTTCAGAAATACGAAAATAGGTCGGGTCTGAAATTAAACAACAAGGGAAAAAACGGCAATTCTTCCCATTGGGGTCTGAATCAGGACAAAATTAAGTAATTGCAGGATGCTCTGTAAAGGAAACGTTGGAAATTCTTGGAATTGCTTGTGGCTTCACAGGGAGCTTCGGAATGCAATTGGTTAATAAGCAAAAGATTGTGGTTCACAACATTCAACGTTGGAGAAAGTTCAGTTTCAAAAAGAATTGACTTATACCATTATTCCATTGTCCTTGGTCCTGTACAAAGGCATCATCTCTTCCGTGCTTGCAGAAAAAGCAATCTCTCAAGAAAGCTCATGGCTAAATGAGCTGTTTCATAAGAGTATCTGCCTTCTTTGAAGAGGCCAAGGTCTCATATCGGGGAGGCAATCGCTGCTTTATAAAAGAATTCCTAAAATATTCAGAAAGTGGTAGTGGATTTATCCGTTAATCCGAACCAGGAATGGCGAGCTGTGTTTTCTTCTAGTCCAGCATACTTGTTACTTTGTTTGGAAACGGACGCTACGAACGAAAAATTAATGGAATTTCGTATATAATAGCAACCATTCAAAGAATAATTGGAAGGCCACGCCGTGTTCTCATCCTCATTACCATTGAACATAGTTCGACAAATATTACAAAGCCATTTTATTTCAAAACCTCCTGGGCCAAAAGAACTAGAATGGGAAGGCTTCTCAGAAGAAATTTCTGTTCATGAATTTAGACAGGGAGCCTTGTTTAAATGTGGAAAAAATTATTTCCATTAAATAGAGCACCAGGGAATAATTTCCACACGATACTTGGCATTAAGGATGTCTTTTTCACAAAATACTAAAAAGGAAGCCGAGAAAGTTTGTGATATCATATAAAAGAGCTTAAGCCTCCAAGCGTCTTGGAAGAGAGAATTATGCGCTCTGTTTCCCAAACTAATGATGAAAAAAGATTTACCTCCCAGCTTCAGATTTCTGCTAAATCTCTGTTCTTAATAGACCATGTAAGGACTGTGGAATTGTTTAATTCAGTTGACGGAGGGATTTTTCGAGACGAAAAATGACGATTACGTCCAATACTGCTCAACAAATATCCGTGATTGTCCTCAAAAGTGTTACCATCGACCATTCTCAAACATTTGGATTCACAAATCAGGGAAGAGATATGTTATTTTAAATTTCGTATACCATACCTACTAATTGATGATCTTAAGTGAAGAAAATAGGCACAAGTTACTTGTGATGTCTTCCGTGGACAGAAAACGCTTTTACAAAGTTGGTCGCATTATTGGTTATCATTCCATGGTCTTCCACTGAATTCCCCAATCAATGAGAATTTCTCCTAGGCACTTTGCAACAGCATTATACGTATGGGTGCCCATTAATTTTTGCATGCCAATGTGAAATTTCGCCGTCCAAATTTGTGAAAGTGTATGGCTGTGACGCCAATAACAGCCCTCCAATATTCGTCCAAATGTCGGCATTTGTCGAAACATAATCAACTTCCTCCATCTCAGCACATATCTTCAATTTCATTTCATTGAACTTTGAAGACATTTTTAACTCAAGCTTATGGTGAGATATCACTCCTTCTTAGGTTGTAAAGTTTTTACAAGGTTGGCAAAACTGAGATCTTTTACAATTCTAAAGGCTGCCAGTTTCAATAATGAATGGAAAAACGGTACTATCAACACTGGACTGGTTGACCCAAGAGCCTTTGGTTGGAGTATTCTCCAGGAAAGTAGAGATAGAGGTTGATTCATGGATGTTGACACCAACTTTCCATTTCTTTTGCAAGGTCAGAGTTTTTCAAAGGATTCCTTATCGGAGGGATGGTATTTCCTCAGTGTCTTGAAAGATTTCCCTGGAAGAAGTGTGGAGCTTATCATTGTCACTTTATCTTTGTAGAGAAGGCATTGGTATAAGACATTTATGTAACGAGTCATCGATATTCTTTGTAACATTAGCTGACTCGAAATTCAAAGAAATAGCGTAGATAGGGCCACAAATTTGCAAGTGTGTGTAATGAGTATATTTTGCCATTGGGCATATAATAGTTACATTTGTAACTAATCTAAAATATATAAATTAAAAACAGTATAAAGATATGTTTAAAAGAAAACTAAGAACAAATAAAATAAAATATGGCATGGATTATGTGGGCACGCTGCGGCAATGGCCTAGCTGCGGTCTTGCAGCGTGAAGGGTCGTGGCCGACCTCAACGCCTTATACATGTTCATGTTATTATAATGAGATAAAAGAAGACAATAAAGTTGTCAAACCTAAACAAATAAAGAGTTCTCTGTTATTTAATAATGACATAAGACTACTCATACAAACTATTCGATTATTTATCATGTTAATAATAAAATAGCTTTCTTAAGTCATGAATAAGTTACAGATTTTCATAGAACAACAAAAATGTTTCATTTGGATCAAAGGGTTTCTCCATGAAAGGCATGACACCGATCATTGAACTGATTATATTTTTGGGTTATCCTCAAATTCACGTCGTCTTTTTATATTAGTTCCAAAAAAGGCGTGAGTACGGTATTCTACATAACTATAAAACCCACTTCAGCCTTACCCCAACTTTTCAGGAGGAAAAGAAGATTTGTTATTGATTCTGATGGAGGGTCTCCCCAATGATGTTGATAACACCTTCCCCATCAAATCTAATCGGTCCTCCATCAGAGGGAATTTGATATCCAAGTATTTATGTCTGTATATTTTTTGAAGCAAATATATACGTAGCTCAAGGGATTTTTCATAGTCCTGTCTTAAGCTTTTGGATTGACTCACCATGATGAAAACTGGGTGCTCGAGTTTTTGACACTCATGAGTTCTTGATACAGCTTCCGCCTCAGTACCAATATTTATCCTGTGCATTAAATTGAAAAAGATGGGAAGAGGTGAGTGCTACTTGGGTTTTTGTCGATATTGTGAGGTCCAGAAACGAGGACACGATTATGTCCTTGACAAGGTCTTTAAAAAAAATTATTTACTGGGGTCGATAAATTGAACAAAATTATGACAAAAACAAAACAAGGTATTTTTCTCCAACATTCAGTTAAGATTATTTGGTTCAGGTTCTTTCAATAACTTTATCTAAAAAGCAGTGTAAAATAATACTCAAAATATATAGCATAAATATTTATGTGAAACAGTTGTGTGTATTTTAAAAGATCATGGAATATTATTGAACATAGTACTGCCTTATAAAGTCTTTATTATTCAACAGTTTATTTTATGTTCAATAAAACCATAGAATATCAGATGGATAAAAAATATTAAACAAACAATTTGCAATAAAAAGCAGGTTATATTTTTGATAAATGGAGTTGTAATTATAGGTAATAGAGATATAATTTTGATAGGCGGAGGCCATTGATGGAAAGTGCTTAAATACTTAACTGCAATTAAGCAGTAAATTTTTTGCCATATGAATGTTGTAGAGAGCTCAAATTTACATTTTTCTTTATAATGCCATAAAAAACCCTGAATATTAAATAAGATAATTTAGAATTTTATCTTCGGAGCAGAAATCAATTGCAGACGTTAATTAATATTTTAATATACCCTAATACAGCTTTTAAAAATGAAATGTAATTTGAGTCATAAGAATCTTAAATGTTAACCTTGTCATTAATAAATCCTATAGAGTTATAAACAAATCAGTATTACAAAAAAAAATTCATAAACATTACTGTCTTAAATGAAAAGAGCTATCAAGGATGGGACTTTTGTCAAAATTAAAATAAATATAAAATAACCTGAAACTGAATGAATCTCACTTATATCGTATCAATGACCCCTGTAAAGTAAATTTAATTTTAATATGTTTTAGCTAAGAAAAGTATGTTGAAAACAAGCATGTTCATATGAGTAAGATAGCTTACTTTTCACAAGCCGATGATTTTAAATGACATCAAATCAGCAAGTTGCAAGAATAACAAATTATAATGTCAATCTTCTCATTTCTACAATTGCCTTTTTGATGACGCGAAAATAATAATAGGATGTGTGACGCATCTTTACACATGAAAATATAAATTAAACATACCTTGTATTTTATGTTCCTTGAGGTGAGGCATTTAAATATTTATTATCACGATAAAAACCACCTTTAACGTAAATTTAACTTTTTTCACAAATGAATGAGGAAAATATTTTAGAAGCGAGTTAATTTTTTTCACTAATATACTCATTTTTATCCCCATTAGACTACCAATTGTCATAGAATGGACTGGTATACAAGAAACATTTATGTTATATCCAGCAACAACAACAAGGTATCAACTCAATAGCAGCTTTATCAATAATATGGTATTGGGTGGACGGATTCCAAAGGATCACCGCGGATTGCCTAATTCATTCTTTGAAGGCAATATTTCCAGGGTTATTTGCTGTTCAGAGGCTTGGGATGGTATAAATATATTAATACCGATTTTTAATAGTTATCTCATTTGTTCAAGATATATTTATTTTGGATCGAGCAGAATGAATTTCAAAGACTCGGAAAGAACGTTCGTCTCCGATCGGTAATATAAAATACTGTTTCTTGACAAGTTTCACAATCTAACAATATATTTTTTCTTTTTATAAGGTTAGCACTATAATTTAAAATTGGTTTACAATGTTCCCCACTATTTGTAAGTTCTTTTACAACGGACTATTATAGTGCACATGGTTTTTGCAAGTTCTTCAATGGACATCTCAAAACAATACAAGATGAGTACCCTATAGCACGAGTCTGGATCACCACCATGAAGAAGAAAAAGACCTGCTGCGACGACTGTCCTGAAGCTTACTTAGATCCGTCTTGCAAGGAACGTTGTGAGGTTTTTGATTACTTGAGTCGTAAACACAGTACAGAATCGTGCTGGAAACCAAACAAATTTGTTTGCAGTTTGATTTCTAATAGTCCTACAATAGAATTAAGGGGCACCTCCATTAAAACTCATAATATTGAAAACGCCTATGATGTGTGCATAATTGGTTCAGAGATGGTTCTGAGAGGATTGTTAAATGTCAACGAAATTAGAAAAAGGGAGGACAATACCTGGGTTATAAGAAGCTTGAGGAAAAGGGTAAAGTGCTTGCACTTTATAACGGATCCAATATATTTCCAAAAGGCTTACAAACCTGGTACTTTCTTGGACAAGGAAAAGAAAAAAGAGCAGCTTTTATGATTTCAAAGGTGAGATGCAATGTATTTATGAATTTAATGCATTGAAGTAGAGTTTATTTTAGCAATGGAATATTTTCAATATAAAAACTTCAATCACACATATTTTTTCTGGCTTTTTCAGTGCACAGGTATGGAGTATGACTGCAACAATGGGGATTGCATACCATTACATAAGGTATGTGACCAGATCATTGACTGCAAGGAGGGTGAGGATGAAAAAGACTGCTCAGTTGTCGGAAAGGTCATGACATATAGGAAAGAATTCCCATCCATATCAAATTCTAATGATCGAACGCTGAGTGTCCAAGTCTTCTTTGAACTACACTCCATCAACCGTATTAGAGAAATGACCCGTCATCTGGAAATAGACTTCAGCCTTAAAATGTTATGGGAAGACTCACGCCTTCAGTACTATCATTTGTATTCCAAGAAGCCAAAAGTCCTTACATCAAAAGAAGTTCAAACAATATGGATTCCCCCAATAATATTTAGCAATGCTAATGGCAAATCAAATGCTTTGTCTCACAGGAGTCACTTACAATTGTCCATTTTGAAAAAGGAGGATATCCAAGGATACTCAAGCCCTTTAGCTTTAAGTAATCGACCTATAGTCCCTGGAAATCAAGCATGGCTGATATTAAATTCTCGCCACAAATTGCCCTTTGACTGTCATTTCGATTTTTAAACTACCCTTTTGATATTCAGAGTTGCTACATAACTCTTTCATTGCCCAAAGAGATTAGTAAGCGGGTGCAATTAAATATTGGGAGAAAAGCAATTGTTTTCAAAAAATTAATCATATCTCAGTTTAAGGTCAGTTGTGTCCAATTTGTTGGGTACACCAATAGGTCCCACGTAAAAGTTCAAATCAATTTTTCACGTGTTATCTATCCCTACATCCTTTCAATTTTCATTCCAAGCCTTTGTATCCAATTTATTTCTCTTTTGTTATTTCTTTTGGGCCCTCCCTTGAAAGTCCTGGCCATCAATTTAACGCTAACCATTATAGTCATGACGTGTAGTATGGTCTATGAGGTTTCCAGTTCCCTACCCATCACTTACTACATCAAAAACTTGGAATACTGGCTCTTCTTCTCAATTTGCCAACCATTAATATCATTTATTATCCTTGCCACCGAAGAATTCTTTAAACATGCAAATTCGCATCTTCTTTTCGACAGTACTTTATTTTTTATGGAAAGGCAGGTATTCTGATTTTCACCGCATTGTTTGATTTCTTGTATTTTACCATATGCTTTCTTGAATACATGAATAGAAAGCTTAGCCATAACTGTTAGGCAAATAAATTATATTGAAGTACTCAATAAACTTTGATTTAAAGCTAAATATCGAAGACACAGAGATCATTTGCAATTTATTAATTTAAAATTTGTTTCTTTATGGATCTGTTTGAAAAATAATACTTCTTACTTTTTGTATCGCAAAGAAGATCATGTTTATCATTAATTCATATGATTTTTATCGCCGATTTATTGTGTAATAAAAGCATGAATGTGTGTGTAAGAACTGTAATTAATTTAAATTTAACGGGAGTGCTACATCACGCTGAAGCGTGATCAATTTTTATTGTGCTGGTTCCCCCTCTGAAAAAGAAAGATCATATTGGCCAAACTTATTGAAATGATTTTAAGCTTGATTGATTAATGCTTATTTAAAAATACAAATGGATGCAAATCAATCACAAAAATAATCTTAACTTATGTATAAAAATTAAGTTTTTGTTAGCACATTACCATATAATACAGTCAACACAACCTCTTAAAATGTAATGTATAAAAAGATGTTTCCCTTTAATAAAACTTATTGTTAGTATATCAAATCAAAATTGGATAAAATTGGAGTCTTGGATAAGATATCTTGAACCTTATCACTGATAAACAAGTTTATATATCCTCTTCATCACAGAAGTGACATAAGAGATCATGTTAATTATTTCTGGATCATTATATTGTATAATATCATTATTCCGGTTTTATCGGAATCTCATTATAAGTTTGCTAATATATTTCCCCCAATTGTGTATTTTATGTAATGTCATCTCTGTTGCGACAAAAAGTTTACTTTTGAAATTAAACTTTTAATTATTATTTTTTATAAGAAGCTATGGGAAGCTTATCTATTCTATCCCATCAAAAGACAAAACAGAGGAAAATGTTTGTTGTCCTCCCCCCAATTCGGTGAGGCTGATAACTCTCCCTCTACCCCAACAAAAAGTAAAAAATCTCTCTCAAATTTAAATGAATCCAATAGCAATGACACTCCTCCTTTCGACTCTATAAAACACACTAGTTCTGAAAAGACAGAGAAACTCGAAAGCGCTAAAAATAAATCTGCCGGACGGTGGGCACTCCCCTGAGGCAGACGGTAAAACATCAAGGATATATAATGTTTCTTAGTTTTTTAATGTATGGAGACGCTAAGCTTTTTATCATTAAACGTCAATTCGATTAGCAGCACACAAGAAAAAAATTGAACTTCTGAGATTTTTGAGGTTTTAGACTTACCAGATTTTATCATTTTAACGGATACCAGATGCTCTTACACCAAATATTTTACCATACCGACTGTTATAACTCGTTCGACTCTTTTAAACCTCAAGAAAACTATGCTAATAGAGGTGTTTGTATTTCAAAGAAGACTTTCAAATCTAAGGTATCTACCGAGACAACAGAGGGAATCTTCTCAAAATTAGCGCTGCAGTGGAAAACAACCGGTCAATAGAAATAATTGGAGTTTACGGACCCAACGACGATGATCCGGATTTCTTTTACAACGAGCTCTCCCCTATTCTAACCAACAAACCTACAATATCTCTGGAGACTTAAATTTAAAATTAACATGAAAAGGGACACAACGTCCAGTAATTCAAATCCGTCACCGAACGCCACAAAAGCTTTTTAAACCATTATCTCGCACACGAGTTCAACGACATAGCAGTTTGCAAAAATGATATAAATCATACTTTTTTCACTAACAATAAAATGGACAAAAAGTATCTTCTCGACTCGACTATTTTTTTACTAAAGGAATATGCATATCAAGTGTCAAAGACTATCAAGTTGTGCAGAATCCTATCTCCGATCATAGGGCAATCAAAATGATACTCTACGACAGACCAATGAACCCCGTCCACAAGAGCTCATGGAAACTTAACAATAACGTCTTAGAAAACGAATGTTTGGATAAAAAATTACTGAAATAATTAGTAACACTCATGCAAGAACAAACTTTAACAAAATATTTCAAGACTTTGCATCAATGGTAAATTCGATTCGGAACGCGTGCCGATTTCAAGGGGTGTAAATGCTCAAAGGAAAAGAAACCGAATTCTAAAGTTATGTTCTTACGACGACCCCTCGAAAGAAACCCGCGAAATACGAGATGAAATAAGCTCTCTGTTGAGAAGAGAAGACGAAATTCCCGAATCAAACTGAAACTTTCCGAAATTGACGATCTCTCGTAATCAAGACTTCAATGTGTTCAAAAAAAAAATATATTAAAAAAATCAAAAAGAATCTTTTAAGGAAGACGGCTCTATAAGTAAGTCTGAGGAAGAAAATAACTAAGTCATTGCAAGTTTTTATTCGGCATTATATTCGTGCAATGATTGTTCCCTCAACAAAATGTTTAAAATGTGAACGAAATGATGCAAACTTTTGCAACCAAATTAAGAGTTCATCAATATCAGACATACCGGAAGACATAGTAAACAAAATGGAAGCGTTGATAACTATGGAAGAAATTTTAACTGCTATTAACAAAAATGCTAAGAGAGATAAAGCCCCAGGTAACACAGGCTCAGTTTTGAATTTATAAAAAATATTCTAAAGCCCTTGCCCCGATTTTACTCTTATTTTATGAAAAAGTTCTCGCTGTAGGTGCATTCCCGTCTTACGCATCCACTGGCTCACTGGTTCTCATACCTAAAAAAGATAAAGATCCTCGATTTGTCAAAAACCTCCGCCCTTTAACCATGCAAAACTGCATTTTCAAGATCTTTTCATACATAATTAGTAACAGGCTAAATGAATGCATGAGTCACATTATTAATACATCGCAATACGGATTCGTCAAGAGCAAACTAATCGAAGACATTCCTTTTAACCTCCAGACCAAATACGAAACCAATTTTAATACATCCATTTTAACCATCGATTTTAAAAGGCTTTTGACACAGTTTCTCACTTACATATAATTAAAACTCTTGCAAACAAGGGGTTTGGTCATTATATGATGAGATTGGTTGGCATTCTTCTTTCCAATGCAAAAAACACCGTTGGCTATGGTGCCAAACAATGCACATACCAAATAAATAGAGGCTGTCTCCAGGGAGATCCGAGCGCTCCCTGTTATTCATCATTGCAACTGATCCTCTCCTAAGACAATTATCAAAAATTGAAGGGATAGATTTCAAAGCCTATGCAGATGACACTACAATCCTAACCACGGGCGATGTACAACGAACGACACAAAATTTCACACGTGTGTTCAAATATTTGAGTGATTTCTCCAAAGTCTCTGGCCTTTGTATAAACGAAGAAAAATGCGAAGTACTCAGCCCCCACAATGATCATCTGTCTCCGATTTGGCCATCCATATCTACCCAAAAAAGTTTAAAAGTTTTAGGAACATGGATCGGACTCGACTCTGGGTAAAAAAACTGCAATGAAATTATTAATAGGATAAGGAATGCAATAACCTTTTTCACTCCACTCAATCTTGGATTCTGGAATAAAATAATCAGCTGGAATATTTATATTCTCCCAAAAGTAATTAATCTTCTTAAGGTAACTCCTTACGACCATATAACCTGTGACACGGTTAACTCCCTAAAGGAAAAATATTTCCTTCTCTCCTTCTAACCTATCTTTCAGATTTTAAGAAAATCTCACTCATGGTGTCCTCTTCTAAAGGAAATTGAGCGAAGCAGCAACACACTTATGTTAAGTTTGAGGAATACCTTGGTTGGTAAATGCCTGCAATGGATGCAATATCCTCTTTAAGGAAGGACCTTTCAACGTTCCAAGGGTTGTCGTGTTTGGGGGACATGGAATTTGAAAACAGCCTTTAGGGAAGATGCTCTTCATAGAATAAAACACATTCAAGGACCACCAAAGTTTAAAAATAGACCTGTCACTCCCTTTAGGATAATTTTTTCCAATGTGGCCCCACAAGTCTTGAGAAGATGCGGAACGAAGGCTACTCTTTCGCCCTTTTTAAATTACCTCTCCAGGAGGGAGATAGATCGAGACATTAAATTATGCATTAAAGCCTTTAAAACCCTCTTTTGACCTCTGCAGAAAAATGGTTCAAGTACAGGGTCCTCAGCGGAACACTCCAAGTTGGGAAATACTTCGGTAGTGGAGAAGGAAAAAACTGTTATTTCTGCAGAGAGGAACCCGAAACTTCAAAACACCTTCTGTGGTCTTGTAGAAAACTCCTCAAGTTTTATGAGGAACGATCGGAATAATAAAAGCCACTGGAAATTACAACCTCCCAGAACGACTTCATATCATTCTACGTGGGAGAAGAGGCGGACCATATCAACGCAATTATTACAAAAACACAGTTTTTTATTTATGCAATAGAAGCAAAAAAAAGAAATTTTATGTGATTCAGTGATAAATATTACAAAAAACTATTCTAAATTGTAAAAAATCTTAAAGCATAATTGTTTTTAGTACGTGTTTTAACATATTTTAATTTTTGTTACTTTTGTTTTCAATCTTATGCTAATTTTTATTACTTGTTTTTCTGTGTTTGTTTTGAAATGAAAAATAAATGCTTATAGTCTGCGGACTATCAAAAAAAAAGCTATGGGAAGCAAGGGAGATAAAAAATCCTTCGTATATCATACAAAACTGTAGCGCTGCTGTGCTATAGACTATTCACGCACATTCTGGGACTAAACGATCGATAGTTGGCATTCAAATACAATTCTAAAACATATCAAAAATCCATCGGTAATCCGAGCACTACTTGTCTGACATTTAGTCATATACTAGAACAGGGCTCTCATAAAAGTGATATGTTTCTTTATTTCCCTACACAACCCTAGAACAATTTTGAATATGTGCAAAAAAAATTAAATAGGGGAATATATGTCAACATTTTCATATGAGTGTGAAGAAAGATAAATTTGGTCAGCAAAAAAACACATCTTTATGAGAAAGCCGATCTGGGGGGCTCACAAAGAGATGATGTACCACCCCTTTGGGTAAGCGTAAGTTTATCGTCAGGATTTCTATCAGGGCTCACAAATATTTTTGAGTATTTTTCGAATGTATTGGGCGTTGCCGAAGACGATAAAAATAGGTCAAATTAGAGTGTTGGTCCTTGCCTCAAATATCAGAGCTAAAGAAGGAAAAAACAAAGAGTTACTCGAATACTTCCACAAATCAAATATATTTTCCTATTTATATATTTTTAGATCACATACAAATTTTAATAAAACAATATTATGAGACAAAGATACTTTTAATAAATAGATTATTTTTGTAGCAAATGAATGGAATGGAAGAGAAATATTTGTAATGAAGAAATAATATGCTATTTTAATTTTATCATATTGGTGTCTACTCTTAGGACTCTATAATCATAAGTATTGCGGAATATAAATACATACTTGAAATTAATGAATAGAATAAACTATTTATAAACAAAATCATAGATGATTTATTTTAGTTAGAATATAAAATTAAATTGTATTGTTATATTTATACGTTACGACCGTTGGATAACAAGGGATTAAACTGAGAATGTACGACTTGATTGGCAGTACCGGCAAAAGATTCAAGACTGATACGGCGTACTGTTAAAGAGGAGGGATAAGTTTGATGGTTCTAGGCGCAGTGGCCGTGCCCGCTTTTGATGTTTCTGTTTGAATGTTTCCGTTCTCGCCGTGAATGTGAGTGGCCGTATTCCTACTCTGTCAGTATATGGATTACATATGTTAGAAATGAAGGGGCTCTTTGATCTATTATAGCAAGTGGAAAGTGTTATGTAGCTTTTGCTCCCCCCTCAAAAGATAGAAACTGGGTCATCATCTAAGGAACAACATATTTTGAATAACAAATGATAATAACACAAAAACCTTAGTTTTGAAATAGTTTGAATTCCTGAGTAAAATACATATATTTGTTGACTTATATTTGTTGCCTCAAATCACAATGACAGAGAATGAACAACTGAAATAACTGAGTCTGACGTCATTTGGAACAATTAGTGCTAATGTTATAATAAGAGTTCGTAGTTACAAGATATAATTGAAACATCGGAGTCCAAAGGCCGCCCTATAGGGAATATGGATGCTCCTGAATTATGTTTTGAGATTTTGCGAGAGTAAAAAAACGCAGGAGGTCCATTAACAACATTGCATTGTAAAATTATCGCAACTTATTAAGAGGGGGGGAAAACTTAGTAGAAGGACCTGAAATACAGGGATAAAGGGGCATTGAAAGTACTCTTTGTGTTCCTTGCTTCGATGGATTGAACTTATTATTCTGAGAGCAAAAAAGTCTCTTCATAAATAGTGCTCTGCTCACAGAAGATTCTAATTTTTGTTATATAGAACGTTAGTGATTGAATAGAGCAATCGCAATCTAATGACCAGATCCGACGCAGCCGGAATCGTCTCAAACCCCCTCCTCTGGCAGGCAGATACCCTGGTAGGTGCTGCAAGAACTGCCTGGAATAAAGGTCCACAGGTTGCAACAGGCGGACGTGGAGAGCTGCCAGGGATGCAGCAATAGCTCTAGCCGAGCGGGTGGAGCTGTCTGTTTACTCCGATCTCAAAGGCATGTTTTCCCCTAAAAATTGATGTGGTTTTTTGTTTAAATTTTATATTCATGTATAAATATATATCGTTTTTTAATTAGTTGTGTTTTTTTTTGTTGGTTTGGTTTTATTGTTTTAAATATATATATTATTGTAGACCAGCTACTTCGTGCTGAAATATAACGGATACACAGATTGGGTTGAGGCGCGGAGGTTCCAGCCGTGGGCTGAGATATAGCGACCGCCTGGGTCTAGCATGCTTCAGCCCCATTTAAGTCGAGCATTAGGCACAATGATCAACACGTGTCAATATAACGCCAAGCAATCTTGTGGAGAAACCAATTTTCAATAAAATCTATAAATATCTATTTGGTTTGGCAGAACCCAAGGGCCATTGGCGGGGGGATTATGTATCCCAAACCCCACGATCTCGTTCGGCGGAACATGAGGGCCCTTGGCGGTGGATTTGTAACCCCAAAAAACCCCGATTGTGTTCGGCAGAACCCGATGCCCATTGGCGGTGGCTTTGTAAACCCAAAACACCCCGATTAGGTTTGGTGGACACAAGGGCCATTGGCTGGGGATTTTTAACCCCAAAACACCCCGATTGTGTTTGGCGGAACCCGAAGCATTGGTGGAGGATTTGTAATTCCGAAACACCATGATTATTTCGGCAGAACCCGAGGGCCTATTTTAATTGTGAGTACATTTTTATGGGTGTCTGAAAAAATGTCCGGTTAAGAGGTTCCCGTGTCTAAGAAGTGTCCGTGTCTAGAGAATGTCCGTCTAGAGTGTCCGTCTAAGAAATGGCGTTCTAACAAAAGTCCGGTTCCCAATAGTAAGTAATATACGATATAACCTTTTTAATGACAATTGACACACCTTGTTACCACTTCTCTTTATTTACAATATACCGACTATATCGAAGAATAGTACATATATAAAGTTTGCATATTCATTTTTCATTTGCATCTTTTTAGACATAGTAGAAGTTGGACTTCTATTACAGTCTATTGTCTAGTCTTCCTCCGAATCACGCTGTCTGTATATTTTTAGGCACAAAAATATCAGAATAATTTTTTCATATAGCCTATGAGCTCCAACAGTCTGGCTCCACCTTGACCTATGTCTGCATACTTTAAGACAGGAGATGCCAGAATAAATGTTTTTCCCTAGCCTTGAGCCCAAAACAAGGACTCATATAGTCGCTTGTCGGTATATTTAGGACAAACAATATATCAGGTTAGCCACACTGGCTTTTTCCATTAGTATTAGTCTGTATTTGTGTTTTCTAACAAATATAGTGTTGGAAAGGAGTTTGGTCAATGTGGACAGCTAGTTAAGTCTAAGAAATGTAGGGTTTGCCAGAGAAGAAGAGAGAGTGCCAAAGGAAGAGTTTTTATTAAAAAATATTTGTCTTTTACAGGTAGTTTGGAGGTTGCGTAGAATGGTGGGGTAAAAAGTTCCATTGAATAAAAAAGGAATGAAATCTTTATACATAGTTATCTTATCATTATTATCGTTTACAAAATAAATAGCAATGTTGGATCTAGATTAATTAAATAAGTTTAATATTGAAACATTATACATTTAAATAAGATTTAGTAACAAATATAAGAAATTAACATATACATAAGAGATCTTGTATTAAAAAAACACTTATTTCAAATTGGACCTAGAGGGCACGAAAAATTCTTTGACGATGGATAAAGTTTCCAGCGAAAATTCCCCTCCTATTGTGATCATCTTTTAGGAGTTTTTTTAGTCGCAATGACAAGTATTTTTTCAATACAAGATGGATTAAAGAATTGAAGTGATTTCTGTTCCAATTGCAGTGTTGGAGCAATGTTCAATATTTACAGAACTAAAAATATTACTTTTTAACTTAAGGAGGCAAATGTAAGTTAACTTTACTATAGCTTTTTTATCATAAAAAGAAATAGTTTTGGATCGTAGTAGAACTTCTTGGTATGATAAAGGAGCTCAAAAAGTGATCCAGAGGGATGAAGTAATCCCATTTTTTCATCTTCACAATAGTTTTTCATTAAAATAAGTGAACGATTTTTCAAGGGCAACAGCGGCTTCCATATTTATCAAGCCTTCTTCTCTTAGTCCATTGATGGTGTCCATAAGCTTATGGTTCCTCTTTACTGATCTCTGCGCCTGCTTTGTAGTCTCATATGCTCTGGTGCAGTATTGAAACCCTTGATTAAGCTCCTCGCACTTTTTACGGATAAGGTCTTTATCATCTGGGTACGCATACCCATGTTCAGAATTTTTTGCTTTGCATCGTCCTCATCCCCCTCTTTTTCAACAGTCTTCAATCCGGCTTGGTCCTGCAGAGAAATTTATACTTTGACAATTTTGGATAACAATATCTAATGATACCAATGAGAAGGAGCTGATTGATAGATATAATTCTTAAAATACTTTCACACACCCCAAATTACAATTGAATGCATTCGTTTACTATGGAAGAGACTAAATAACTTCAAACGAAATATTTATATCATATGATAACTATATTGGTCATTCAAATTCGAAAATTACTGCAAGTTCATAGAAAACTATATTTTATTTTAAGGTTGATTGGAGCTTTTTAGAATCATGTATCACACCTTACTGTCTACTGATTATTTTCTTTTTATAACTAAATAAATTTTTATACAAATTTACATTGTCAATCGTTCAATTTATGTGCATACATGCAGGGGCTCCCAATTAATTTGCCTTATCAATTCCCTCCTCTCCTTTTTGGGCGCTGATTGGTAATAACGAGGAAAGGTAGGAAAAACGCTTGGAATAGCTCCTCTTTTCAAATACCTCCTATCTCCAGGAATAATGTCTTTATAGTCTGATGGCAAAAAAAGTTCTGAACAAACTCGATAATCGACGTTATCTCAGGCTTCCAGTGTCTTTTTGCAGAGCACGATCCATTTCTGCCTTGAATGTGATCAGAAGGTAATCTAGGGAATGACACTCCAGTTCATATGAGTGAATTCCTGCATCCACATACACATCAATTTCACTATTATAGATCAAAAGTTATAATCAAATTAGAGATTAGTTGAACAAATACAAAAAGATTTTAAAAGATTAGAAGAGTTTGATATTTTTG
>CP045899.1:24616097-24653030 GCA_013387185.1 Caligus rogercresseyi | reverse complement strand
CTATTTTTGATGAACTTACGATGACGTAGAACATATTTTTGTTTATATTGGGCACGTGCGACAGCTGAAGTATGTTTCCCTCTGCTATGAAGATAAGCTCTCAATATATATTTATGTATTAATGATGAATAAATCCCTCTTCGTCAAGACCTTACAGTTAAATATTATCAAATCAATGCATTAAGTATGAGATGCCAAGGAAATATTAGGCCCTAGTGGGCACTCCTAGGAAAACGACGGTAGCATCCAAAAGTGATTTGTTATTTTTAAAGATTGTTGTAATTATATTTCACAATATATTATGTGCACTCAAGTCCTTGATTCTACTTATTTTAGAACAATGGATTAAAAAACAAATAAATAAGCGGGTCAGGCTTATAATTTACATGTTTAACATCTTTTTTAATATTTCCCTTTTTATAAGAATATTTATTATAATATATAATATCTCGTCTATGATAAGAAATCAATTCAAAAGTCATTTTCGAAGGGTATCGGTCTTCAATAGCCATTATCTTGTGTGGAACACACATAAGCTCTTTTTATATATAAACATAGGCTATATAATAGTGGTAGGAAAAAAAATGATATTCATAAATTGATAATCAAGCTCTTAGGCTACTAAAGGTACAGAGCCCTATATTTATACATTATGTGTCTATGTTGTTTACCTATCCAAGGCCTGTTGAAAATATGATAGTATGATTTGATCAAATAAAGAATACTTACTACATGCTACACACAAGAATAAACACACACACACACAGTGTACACAAAGCTTACTACACATACACACATTTGCGTAACTCTTTGTAGGGCTTTTTTTCTTCTTCTTTTTAGATGGACATTTTACTCTCCATTAAAGCAGCTATGTAAATCATTCAACTAGGTTAGAAGGAGGCTAGTCATGCGAACCGAAAAATATGAAACGCATGGATTGTTAAGTGGATACAACTAAAAGCCATATTATAAATAAGTTGTATGAGTTTAAGAGTATATAATAAAAATGTCAAATTATTTCGTAATTTATTATTAGTTTATTATGATTTTACTTATATCGTATTTTAATGTACTAATATACTTTTAAAAAGTTATAATTAATAGTTCATCTTTTATTTGTTATATTATAATCAACAAAAAAACCATGGTTGACATACAGCGCATATCTTGGCAATGAAGGTCGTTACTCGATTTCAAGCTTTATACATAATTAAAAAATGTTTTTTATTACTTCAAACAACATTTAGTAAAATATTTATTTACGGCAATATCTATGTATATCTTTATTTCTTCTTCAACGAATAAAAACAATGGAGGAAAGGCTAATTTAGTAGAACAAACATTAAGATACCTATTTATTTATTTTATGAGGCTCAGGATCACCGATTAAATAATAATAAAATATAATCTGTTAATGATATATATATATATACTTTTATGTTCCACAGATATTATACATCTGATTATTGCCCGTAAATATTTGTTTTTTATGTTTTGATCAGGTCATACGATAGCTAAAATGGGTGATGAGAAGCTTAAATATGACTTTTGGTTAATGAATCTATAAAACTAGATAAATAATGAGGCCCTAATTAATATGTAAAAAACCAGGAAACATTTATGCAGGAAAAATATTATTAAATTATCCTCATAAATACATGATAAATTGGTAGTTGGTATATAGTAGTGTTAATAAAGTAAGTACATGTGTACAGTGTGTAGAGGTGCGTTCAATTTTTATGCACATATATATATATATATATATATATATATACTATTAAGTCAATCCCCCGTACTTAATTAAAACCATCAACCGTTCCCTAATGATTGCATTCTCTCCATTGTTCTCCTACATTCAATTATAAACATAAATACTATATGTACACTCTAATCGAATTTGGCACTCGAAGCATGTTCATGTTCTTCTTCATAGACATGTAATGATTAATTACCCCCCCCCCCTTCCCTTTCTATCTTTTCTTTCTCAATTCCAGTCTTCTTTATATGTTTCTTTTGTTTGGCATAAAATAACAAAAAAAAGTTTCTTATATATAGCGCCAAGAATCTACCATGCTTCCATTCAAACATAGTTTTGTACGTTATGCTTTATTACACAACGTATGTAATCTAAATTCAATCAAATGTACAGTTAAGTGTATTTGTTCCATTCAAATAGATTTTAGGACATTGCTTAGCACAAGGGGAAAGTATGTTTCACCAACAATTGATGCAAATTTTGTGGCCAGAACCTAGAAACATATTTGCTTAGACTTGACAAAGTAGCTCTTCTTACGGTTGACAACAGATCGCATTAATGATGCATTTGAAGAAATACTCGAGAAGATGAATCGCTCATTCTTACCTCATCGGCACAGAAATGTCTGTTTCAAGTGGAAGAAGTCGTTGTTAGGTCTTATATATCTTATACGCAGCACGCACAAATGAAGAACGAAGATTCCTTTAGGCCTGGATAAACTTCTGGACATGACTTCAGATATGCAATTGAGATTGGAGTGGAAAGCTATTCTTCCCGGTTTGCTATGAAGTCTCAGATTCGTCATCGACGAATCCAATGTAACATCTGCAGATCAAGAACCGGCTGATCCCAATTAACATTTTTTTTATTATATCTTATGTGCTTTTAAATATGTTCCGAATTTTTATTTGCCTCTGTCTGTTTTTTCCTTTGTTATTTTGTTTTGCATGAGTGAAGTGTTTATATTTATTAGAAAATGTATGTTCGTAGAAATAAGGAAGACAAATCAAAAGGAAAGGGTGCTCGATAGCCGTGCGTGTTAAGGCGTGTTCAACTCTCAATGTTGGGGGCGCAGGTTCGAATCCCGAGAGGGGATGGTCATATTGGTCTACCTCATTGATAAGATCCTAGGTTCGATAGACTAATTTAATGCTATAATGCTTATTTATATCCTATCGGATGCAATTCTATCGAACCACATAGGCAAAAAAAAAAAAGGAAAAGAAAGATAATGTACGTGATATTACGTTATTATGCTTAAAATACAAATTAAAAGACAATAAGACTATCTGGATTACTTTATAAAAGAAATATAATGAAAAACATTGTGTTCTACGATTAAAACATTCAGTAATTAATATTTCCCATAAAAATTGCATTGATTGATGTAAATTATATATTTATTTGATAATATATAACCTTCCTTAAATTTTTAAATATACTTTTTATATCAATTTAAAAGTTATGTTAAATAGGATTTAATTAAAAAATCCGTTTATTGCTTAGGCTAAATGTCAAATTATAAAATTACTATATATATGTAAAATAAACATTATACATAGGTTATAATATAAATTAAAACCAGGGGCAAAACAATAAAATATTATTACGTAATTGTATAAAATATTTCAATAATTTATTTTTTAAATATTATTTTGATATAAAAGAGAAAAATTGATGACGTTCCCGCATGGGTCCATGAATCCTCGTTGTCGGAGGGAATCTTGATGATGAGTGCGACATATTGCATGGCAACAGAGAGTATCATGAATCGAAGAATAGACGGCGTTATAATTCCATTAATGTCAAACAAATCGCTATGTAAGCTTTGGATTTGGACAGAGGAAATATTTTCTTACTTTTAGGGAATCGACTTCTTTTTCACAAAGAGACCAAATAGAATGCCTAATTGATATATTTGATGTCGTTGGCCTAAAAATAGAACCATCCGATCAACCAATATTTTCAGGGCACACATTTTAAGGAGGCTTTTGTAAAATGAGCTTTAATTCCAAACAAAATTAACGAGTAATAAAATTTTTCACCTATGTTGACAATGCTGCAGGTAATTACTTCCCTTAGGAAGCAAAGATCCCGGCAGTCAGCAAGGGCATGAAGAACGGTGTTAAATAATTGTACACATATTTGTGGCTATTTTTTTTACTATGACAAAAAAAGCCTATAAATGATTTTATTTTAATAGTAATTTACCCGCCAAAAAGAGATTAAAAATTCCATTTTTTTAAATCTTTCATTTTCACAATCATTATTTGACCTACAAGCAAATAACATATATAAGCCATTAATCAAATACGATTTTTTTATATGTAATTACTACATCCATTGATTTAACTAACTATTTCTATTTCATATTATTCTTTTCTAAATGGGATAAATCTTGTAAAGCATTAATCTATTTGTATTTGCAATAATGATGATAATAAAAATATGATATATTAATGGTAATAAAAAAATAGCAATAATGCTATTGAATATAAGAAGAAAATATATAATGATATTAGTATGCATATGAAAACATACTATATTGAATGCATGGTGGAAAGAAAAACTCTGGCAGAATATTTATTTATTTCCCAGTAAGTAAATGCATTCAAATGTATACATAAATATGCGCTATTGTGCACAAATTACCGCAACCAACGGTTATGCACATGATTTTTTTTATTTCCTTGCTCCTACATAATCCTCTGCACTTAGCCTTGCATTCAATAAACTGCATTTGTGTATAAGGATGCTTAAAAAAAGTTTTATTGATCTTTCTTTAAAAAATATTATTTTGTAATTAATGAAATGTTCTTTTTAATAGTTTATACATGGTTAAAATATTTAAATAACTATGTGATTATATATACAAAGAAAGAGTAGTATAAATAAGACCATTAATTTTACTATTTAATGGTTGAAAATGGTAATTATTTAACTAAAAGATATATGTAATAAAAATACACAAAAAATTGAAATCTAAAGACAGTTAAGTTAAAAAATGAAACTTTGAAAGTGCTTTCTAGATAAAAAATATTTTAAATATTTTTTATCATGTCCATAATATTATTGTACATTATAAATAAAACGGGAACGTCTTTTAATGATCGTCTATATGAGTTTGAGTTAGTTTAGAGAATTAACTTTATCAGGTCTTATACGTCGTCAGCGAAGGTACGGATGTATTGGTAATTTTATATTTGTACTCTAAGAGCGTTTTTATTTAAAATAGTTGTTTGTGAAGTTTCATAAGTTTGTGTTTTTTCCTTCAAAATTAATTTAAAATGTTTTAAATTCATTTTCAAAAAAATTATCAGTAATTGACAGACATTTGAGCATTGTATCTATAATCTTTACTTCGGGTTAGAACAACGACAATAAAATAAAAACACAAAAATAACAATGCCCAAAATATTATATTTGATAGTCCTACTTATTTAAAAAAATGTCATAAAGAACTTCAAGGAAGATACTTGTTTTCTTAAAAGTATATTCGCTCAGACAAGGCACATATAACGATATTTATATAGAAAAAAAAACGAAATCCTCTAAGACTTTTCATTTAGTTAGAAGAATGTGTTGCAATAAAGGCATTTGAAAGGCGTCTGTTATCGACTTTCTTTGTAAGTATGGTTCATACTTATTGATTAATATACAAGTATATATTCATTATACTTCTTATAGCATTTGTGTTTATTAAAAAAATAATTAAAGAGTGACTTTTAGATATGTGATTTTGAGTTTAATTGCAACAGTTAAACAAAATTTTACGGATATATATATACAGAAAAAGACAAGTGATTGACCCCAATAGAACCACATAACTTTTAAGCATTAATGATCTATGTCTTAACTGAATTTAAAAACATAAAAATTGTCTTTATTAAAGTTGTATTAAATCTTTATTATATACGTAAATTCCATCTAACTTTAAAAATATTGAAAGTTCACTTATAAATCTAAGAAATATTTTTTAATACAATTAGCTTTTTTGTTGTAGATGTAGTGGTAAATGACAACTTTTCAAATATTTACTAAGCCCTTTTGATAGGTTATTTTTGATGATGGATATTGAAAATAAACATGCCATAGCTAGTACCTCAATGTATTTCCTAAATTATATATTGAAGACTTAGTTTTGAGAGATTAAAGCTACACCTTATAATTGCTTCACTGATAATCCTAAATATATATCACTCAAATGGCTTACAAATATATTTTTTTACAATTATATCGACGGCTATAAGTACATTATCGAAATATTTTTTAATTATAATTCATTTATCTTACTTAAGTGAATGTCAACTTCAAAAACAGTTTCATTTGACAATTTCCTTACCTTCATATATGCATTGACCACTTAACATTGCATCATTACTATTGGAAGATACCTACTACTAAATAATTTATAGGCCTAAAAGTTACAATAATCAATATTTCGTTATCTTTTGACTACACGCATGATGCAGTTATTGCACCTCAATTTATATTAATGCCATTTATAACGCAAATAAAATATTACTTTTTGTAATAAAAAAATGTAGTTCAAATATAATTTACTTAAATATTTCCATTAGCATTCCTAAAAATTCAATGAAATTTGTCTTAGAGATTAAAGATATCTCTATTGTTAATATAGAAGATGAGTATTATTAGAAAACAGAGATGCCAGGGTGAAATCGGTCAGATTATTTTCAAGTTGGACCTAGGAGGGGGGGGGGGAATACCGGTAATTGGGAAAGACCAAACACTAAACAAAAACAAAAGTAGATATATTTGTTGGTATTTTATCATAGTATTACTTATTTATAAAAAAACACTTCTCACAACTGACGTAACGGGCTCAATGTGATGTCCATTCGAGCCAATTCCGGCCTGCGGGCCGTAACCATGGTACTACTGTTATAAAACAAGGTAATATTAATAATAAATAAGGAAATAAGGCGTTCAGAGGTCAAAATGAGGTTTTATGCTCTGTTTGTAAACGAAATAATCCTCCTCGTGCACTATTGGTAGAGAAGGAGCCACTGTCGAGGATATCCATGCCTCTCCTTAACAAGCCTTATTTAATCCCTGAGGACTTTCAATAGCCCTAACAGTACCTAAACACGTACCTTTAACATATTGATCTGAAACATACATGCTGTGATCCGTATCATTTTTGTATCAGTCTCGGTCTTCTTCTTTCCATAATTGCATGTTTCCTTCACTAAGTTGAGGAAAGGATTCAATTAAGCCACAATTAAGAGCTTCTCACTCTTTCTTGGCTTGCGTGCTTCAAGTGCAGGCCCCACCCTCCAATTCAAATTCACTCAGACGGTTTTCTATATGCTCACATGACATGCTATTTTTGCCTAACTTCCTAAATAGGACACCAGGATCATCAGTTAGTTCTTATTCTTGTAGCTTTAAAAAGTATATATATATACCTATATATATATATATTCTTTGACCCATATTTTTCACACTTTAACTAACATAAATAATACAAAGAATGGATGATATAAAAGTTATTGTAGTACATTAATAAATAAAAAATAACAACAATATAATAACATGTGTAAGGGAAGGTAAAATGAGTGACACCTTAATTTTTCTGATCTAAACATAACATTTTTAATTTTTAATCGTTAGATATCACGAGAGAAAAAGATAAACACACACTTTTATATTAGTTCAATGAACATATCACACCGCTTATTATATTCCTTTGATATATGACGTAACGAATTATACCTATGAACCCCAGTACCAGTTGACGAATTCTAAGTCAAATAGATATAATTTTTTAATGATACAATCTTCCACAGAGATTCTCATTTAATTGTATGTATAATATTATTTTTTATTTATTTTATAATATTTTATTGACATTAATATTGCTCTTACATAAAATGTGTAAGCGGGAAGAGTAGCGAAAACCCTTTTTTGAATGTATAAAATACATAAATTGGAATTCTATAAAACTTATGCATACGATGAAAAACTTTAAACTCATAATCAATACAAATATCACATTTTCTTGTCCTCCGACTGTATTCAAAGCTTCCACTATCATCCTCGATATTATTCAAACTATGTCCTTAATTTATATTTAAAAAATACTGACTAACCTACTTTTAAACTATTTCGATATAACTTTTCTGACTAATATTTCAATTATTAGGTATAATGGTAATTTCAAGAAAGTAGAGTTTCTGATATTACTCATATCAATCAGTTCTCTTTATCACAAGAAAGTATTTTTTTTTCTTCAATATGAAAAAAAATAATAATGTAGGGCTTTAATGACTCAAAAATACGATTTATACATTTCTTCCCTTGATGCTAACTTCCTACATAGAATAATGTAACTTACATGAAGTAACGAAAGATAAAATACTTTACCAACCAATCCTTTGGAAGTTTAATGGTATGTACTCAAATTGAATTTTGGAGCGTGAGAGCTCAGTGGGAAAGTGAGGCAATCTTAATGTTTAACGTAGAGGTAAGATTCTCCTCAAAAGTTTTCCCTGAATGATTTGAACAAAGTACAATTAACAACAAATGTGTATTAAGATATATTTAAAATGGTTTGACAAACTATTAATGATATATGTTAAAATATGTACATAATTCAACGAATGTATTAGAGGATTGGAGCAAAAAAAGAGCCGAAATGCATTTAATTTATTGGATGCATTTACCTTTTGGGAAGTATTAAATTGTACTCTCGCTCCCCTCATGCACAAGTCTTTTGAATATTCTTGCACGGCACATTTGTTTCATTATAAACGTATATGTACTCAATGACTGTATTGCATAGTAAAAGAATATTTATTTATTGCACTCACTCTAAATGGACGAACACTATTAATACCATATAATATATATATATATATATAATATATATATATATATATATATATATATATATATATATAGATTTTAAACCTTGTGATGACATGTATTCAAAAATAGGATAGAGACTATTGATGATGGAAGCCTTATGAATCGGATTATAAGGATATTGTTAGTATTAAGTATTGGAAAAGGAGACATGTGTAATTGCATGTTCGATAAGAATGAAGAATATCTGAATATTTTTTTCAAATATACATGAATAAAAGCCAAGTTAAAAAGTTTAAAATTATATTTTTAGAGATGAACTAAAACAAATTGTTATTACGACAATGAATTGAAACACATAGTAAACAAATGAAAAGCATCTAATAAATATGGTGACTTATGATTAGACTTTTATGAGAGAATATATATGTATATATATATATAAATGTACACACATATATATACATATATGTATATATATTTCTCATAAAGTTTCATAAAAAGTCATAACTCAATTGGTTTGCTATCACTTTGTATGGGGGGGTTATTAAATAATGATGATAATGTTTTTTAAACGAGGTGGGACTAATCACTTCACAAGCACATATGCACCCTGGAATAATTATATATGAGTAGAGATTATGGGATTAAGCAGAGATTCTATTTACCAAGTGTTTACCCGGGAGTAAATATATGTGTACATAATATACATCATAAAATACTTTTGGTGATGAAGCAGTTTGAAATATCATGAAAACCATAGATTGCAATAAAGTATACGTATATATGATAGGATAATAATATAGAATGATATGAATAAAAAAACAGGTATTCAAAGAATTCATACAGTCAGGTACAAATCAGTCCTAGTCAAAAGTATGTAGAGTTTATATTGCTCCATCTTGCTGTTCTGAAGGTAAATACCTATACTTAGACATGACACTACTGCCATCAATTCTTTTTTATTAGTTTATGTTCAAAATATGACATATGTGACACTCAGTACCCGATGTTTAATTGTAAGTAGTCTTCTACTTTTGAACCAATGACGTCATCACGAACTGTCTTTTGATAGACACATTTGAAATACATTTATAGACTCTATGGAAATTATATTTGACCCTATAATTTTAATACAACATTATCATTCACTTAAAATACTGAAATGCCGTTTTTTCCTTTATTTTTATATGCCCTTATATGTTGTTGTTATTGTTATAAAACATTTACAATAGTAAATAAATAAACTACCATGAGGGGTTATGATAGTAAAATAAAATATATTACATTTAAGTTTAAACCTATCCTGATGACCTATCACATGATTGATAATTCAAATTTTATCTTATTTACTTTTGATCCAATGACGTCATAACGTGCTGACTCTTAATATCCACATTCTTCTCAGACTTTATATATAAGATGTAAGAATTAATAAACATATAATTAATACACATATATTGAGGTCTTCTTGAGTCATTTATATTTATTTCTCACAAGGTGGAGAGGGGGCAAAGCGTATCCTCACATTCCCCCAAGATCCTTCCATTTCTCATCCATCTCAATTCACTTAGCATTCTCTCCACAGAAAGAAGCTATTTTCCCTTGCATTACCATTTCGTCAACGCAGATCCTCCCACTGTCAAATATCCTCCTCCCCTTCTTCCGATAAGCCCGTCACTAATTCCATTAGCATCCTTCCCAAGAACATGAGATGGAATCAGTTAGCATCGACACACATTATTATTATTTGTATTAAAAATTTGTCATATACTGACACACGCTCGAGAAAATATACATATTGCCCTTTTTTTCTCACACTCAAACTAAAAGTCGAGTCCCTTTTTCACCATCAAAAAGATTTCCATGCTTTGGAAAAAATAACTATTCTTGAAGGATATTTATACATCAGAAACGACCAGGTACCGGCCCGTTGTTAAAATCACCGGCCGGACTTTTTAGGCAATTTTTGTTAAAAAAACGTCGTCACTTTTTGGGAAATTCTTTTATACAAAAAACGTCGTCACTTTCAGAATGACGAAGGAACGAAAATATACTGAAGTCCCGGCCCGGTTTTGGCCCGGCTTAAATAATTTAAGTACCCGCCCGGATCTCGGCGATAAAAGCGTCCCGGTCGTTTCCTGATATATATATATATATATATATATATATATATATATATATATATATATATATATATATATATATAATATATGTGTGTGTGTGTGTGTTCTTTGTATCAAGTTAGAGAGAGAGAGAGATGTCATCAAGTCTTATTTATGTATGGTTGTTTGTAAGTGTGTCTGAATTCGTTATGCATAAATAATAACAAGGGTGCAACTTGACTAAAAGGATTTTATAAATACAATTGATGGTCCCCATCCGTTCCGTTTCTTCATGACTTCATTTGACAAATCCTCTCTTGTTTTTGAATATTAATAGTAACATCAAATGATGATATATCACCCTCATTGACTTTCTCAACATCAATGATATATTAAAGTCGATATTCCGAATTCTGAAGCATATAAAATAAATATATGAGAATGAACAATGACGTCAAACATGAATAATTCTTTCCGAAGTACACGAACACCCCTCCCAGAAATTTTTCAATTATTTGTCAAGGACATTTTTGGAGGGATTATCTGCTGATATTTCCTTACCACAATGTTGACCTCAGGTCAGTAGAATCTGTTTTTGATTTTTTTTTGATATATTGATTGTTGATGATTTGTTGTGTGTTTCTTTAAAATGAATAAACTTGTTGTACGCGTGTACAAAAAAATAAAAATAAAAAAATAATAATTCTTCTCCACCCGTATTTATTGAATATATGCATATTCAAAATATACAAATATAAAACTGGATATAAAAACATATTTATATATATTTCATTGTTTAGCATTAAGCCGTGGGGAAAAATTTAGCATGCTTTAAGAGTGTAACAAACAAATATTGATAAGTGTATTAAAATCACCAAAAAATGCTTGAAAAGTCTGTGAAATATAGAGACAGGGAAACTTTCATATTCCACTACTCACAACTTCATATGGTATATATTATACTATATATAATACAGGGAGTAAGATCAAATCCGGCGGGTTTTCAGGACATCCTTTAACAAGGATGACGTCATCCGATCCGTGCAGCTGATTTTTTAGCAGACAGCCAACATCTGAGAGATCATTACAGTTTGAATTTATCATCGTCATGGCTGCATATGGAAATATTACAGCCTGTTATCTGGAACGAACAAAAACGCAGGTGTGTCGTTATCCAGATTCTTTGTATAAAGGGCAACACCCTCAGCAACACCCAGGTCTCAGAGCTGCTCGGGATCGAAGAATAAGAATTGCTGAGCTCAGGCAGCAGCTGAGGATTTCTGGGACCCTCATGCTGTCGTCGACAAGGCCTTCAGCCCCTCAGCAGCGCCTGCAAGGCCAGCAGGACCCCGATTCATAAAGAGGGTGTCAGACATCTTCGAGCACGACCCCAGCAGGTCCTCTGGGATGTCGCCAAGGAGCTGGACGTTTCTCACGTACCATTGTTGGCCTGTGTGAATGAGGATTTGCGTGTGTCACAGCTACAAACTCAAGGTTGGCCAGCTGTTGACCACAGAAGAACAATGACATGCGGCTGTATGGCACCCTAGCTCCCCCGATTTGAATCCTATGGACTATTTTTTCTGGGGCTACTTTAAGCGACACACCAACCGACTGGCTCAACAACACAAGGCCATCCTGATCACTCCATAATGAAGCAGGCCAGGAAGTTGGACAGGGTCCTGGTGGCCAAGGCCTGCTCTCCTTCCGCGCCAGGATCCAGCGCGTCAACGGACGCAAAAGGCGGATGGATAAATAAGCAGAATCACACATCGTACAAGCATTTTAATGTCTAAATTAAATTAAAATTTAACAAAAAATTAACGGATTTATGTGTATTTTAAAGTTGAGAGAAGAAAAACGCCGGATTTGATTATACTACCTGTTATATATTATTACTATATATATATATTATATAGATATATATAGATATATAATATACATATTTATTTATTATATCATATTATGTATATATATTTTTTTATATAGTAATAATCGAGTCTTTTCCCACCAACAATATTAAATTTCTGATCCTATGCGCTACCATACATTACTCGACACTCTATAAGTATGTCATACATGCTTTGAATATGAAAACTTATAATTGGGCCGTAATTATTTACTTACTTAATCACAAATGTAGGACTTCATTCGTTCAATCAATTAAAAAACTTATTTAACCAATTATAAAAGTGACTTGTCATTCTCTCTTATAAATACATACGATTTTTGTCCCTTCATATTTTTCGTTCCGCTATTTTGGTCGTACTTTGTTTCGACTCTGCTAGCATCGATGTTTCCATGGCTAAGCCTTGCACAAGGAACCACAAGTATATTTTGAAGGGTATTATTTAATTTAATGATAATAATAATACATTTACGCATAGACACACTTGAATGAGACATTGTTGAAATTACTATGGAAAGTGAAGCGTGATAGCCATTAGGATGTCTTCATTCACGGAGTATAAATTCAAAGATGATTAATATCGCCTCTCTACTGAAGCTTACATTGTATATATATATATATATATATATATATATATATATATATAATAATATTATAATATTTTAAAAGAAAATGGGCAACGAAAAAATATATGAGTTTTAAATTCAATTTCAAATTTATTCCTCTTAAAATTGCATATATTGAAATTGATGAATATTATAATATTTGTATTTAAGTACAAAACTTTGTTGTAAGAGTTGGAAATGAGTCATTTAACGTGCATATATAATTCTATAATATTTGCTTTATTATCACAACAATGACATATCTAAACAAGGTTTTACGTGCAATTGAACAAAGATAATTCCTAGGAACAAAAAAAAAACGATCACAATAACATATATTATTATTTAAAAGACACAACACATATATAAAAAAGGGTCTTAGCTTAACACATTAATTTTAATAATATGTTACATCAAAAAACGTAATTTTTCATTACATTTGGATTTTTTAAATATCTGATGTATGTGTATATTATTTCATAAATAAGTATATTTAATACATATTTGAACAACTTTTATTGAAGTGTTATGACTTTGTGTGGTACTATTAATATATATAGCTTTGAGTAGATTAAAATCTGGACTAATTTCAAGTACATCCAGGTCACGAACGCGGTCAAATAGAGTACCAAGTAGGGTTTTCCAATAGCGTTGTATATTTATTAATCTTATTTTCCAATGTGAGATCTATCTACGATAAGCATCTTGCAAGCTTTAACCAACTGCACCCAGTGGCGGCTGATGATGGACTTGAGAGCACAGATACTGTTGTGGCTGGTGCTGTAGACCTGTCTCTTCCGACTTCCCTTTAAGTAGTCCGCCGGGTTAATATAGGAGAAGTTTGGGGGCCAAGTTTCTAGGTCCCAGAATGGACTTTGGTCCTTCAGCAAGTTTAAATGTTTTCCACACTGTGCAACACTCGCGGAGTCTTGTGGATGACAAGTTATTGGCACCAACTTATTCTTTATCCAAACGATGACGACTGTCTCCAAAATCTCATAGTAGCGGTCTGCACCCACCCTCTCCTGGCTCAAAAAAGAAACTTTCTTTGCTCCCTACAAAATCAGGGTCATGATATTAGCAGGGAACTTGATGTAAATACGTGGAATACCTCAGAGATCTCACCGCTCTCCACCTGTCAGTCTGTGTGTGTACTTTCTGACCACGATCCAAATTTTCTCGTCACTGAAGAACACGATTCTGTTGCCATTCGATTTCAAATTCTTGGTCCCGTCTTCACTCTTTTCTCTTCATGGACTGGATTAGAATGTGTTTTTTGTAAATTTATAATTCTTTGGTCTTGTGGCTGACATCACGCTTCGTGGCAAGTACGGTCATGGGTGTCCTGGGCAAGGTCACCCATTTTGAAGAAATTTGCGATTTTTTTTTTTCTTCTCGTATTGTCAGGCCTTGATGAATCTCATCAAGCCAGACAGGAAAGTGCGGATTTTGTCACTTCCATGGACATGGGCTCTCCTCTCGGACACCATATCCTCCTGCACGCTTGATGACGTCTCGAAGACATTGTCCTTTGGGTAGCCCAGAGGTCTTGATGATATCCGACGGTCTTTGCCCGCGCAGGTCATTTCAATGATCGTTGTTCATCTCTTTGTTTCCATTATCAAAGCTCAATTGTTTAAAATTAATAGTACTTGCTTTCAAAGAAGAGACGCAAACCTTTCAAATGAGATCCTAAACAATCACGCGTGACCTCTCAGTCTCGAATTATTAGCGTTTAAAATGAGTCCGGATCTATTGCTCATCGCCGTATTTTTGATCAAGCATCATAAAAAGGCATTATTTTATAAACCTAAGATTTGTATTTTTTAATTTATATGAAAAAAGAAAACTGCTCCTTTATATATCTGTTTCTTCAATTTATTAACATATTAACCATCTCTATTAACTTAAATTAATATGTCCCTTAAATATTAAAAATACATAAATAAAAATTCTAGTTTGAATTCATGTTTAATGAAAATCAACTATTGAACCTATTCCAAAAAGATGCCTATTATAATTATAATACAAATATCTCTAACATATTGTATAAAGATAGCATATAATGATCATTAAAAACCTTGTTTGCGTATTATAAATATTTTTGATAAACACATCTATTTATGTATTTTTTACATTAACATTGGCATTCGCTGAGAGATTAAAATATAGTTACTCCCTTATTTATTTGCAATTGGTTGACAAGCGTTGTTTATAATTCAATTATAAAACAGCGATTATAGCGATCTTTCAATTTTTCGATTCCACTTTTATAGTAATATTTCGTTATCCGAAAATAGGCTTCTGTCTCGGCAATTACTCCATCTTGTCCTTAAATGTATTGCCAGCGAGCATTCTCTTCAGGTCTGCAAACAGGAAATAGTCGCTGGGGGCCAGATCTGGAGAGTACTGGGATGGGGAAGCAATTCTTAGCCCAATTTACTCTTAATTTAGCCATTGTTTCATTGACTTGTGACACGGGGCATTGTCTTGGTGAAACAACACTTTTTCTTCTTCAAATGGGGCCGTTTTTAACAATTTCATCATTCAAACGCTCCAACAGGCTATATAATAATCGCTGTTGATTGTTTTCCCTTTTCAAGATAGTAATGAATATTATACCGTGTGCATCCCAAAATACGAGACGCCATAACCTTCCCAGCTGACTGTTGCGTTTTTCCTCCCTTTGAATTCTGTTCATCATATGCAGTCCACTCAGCTGATTTTCGATATCTTCAGAGTCTCAACTTCACTTTACGGTCATTTAAAATCATTTTGTGGATATTTTTTATGTTTTCCGGTGTAACCATCTCTTTTGGGCGTCCACTGCGTTTATCATCATTCGTGCTCACACGAGCACGTTTGAATTCAGCAAACCATCGACATATGGTTGCTTTCGATAGAAGAGAGTCCGGATAATATTCTCAAGCTAAGTTTTAGTTTCGACGGTATTTTTTCCAACCAAAAATAATGTTTTATTAACACCACGAAACTCGTCTTTTCTATTTTTTCACAATAATAAAAGTACCTTCACTTAAAACGCAATATCTCACAAACTAGTTGTCAGACAGCTGTTATATTTATGCATGTATGTTTGAAGGTTGGTACTAGCGACAGTCATATGAAAACAAATCCAATATGTGTTAGTCTCGGGACTTATCAAGGACCTTGTATTATAAATATTTTTGATAAATACATATTTATGTATTTTCACATTATCATTGGCATTCGGAGAGATAAAAATATAGTAACTCCCTTTTTATTGCAATGGTTGACAAGCGTTGTTTATAATTCAATCACCAACATTAAAGTAATGTTTATATAAACATACATAATACGTATTAAGACTTTTTATGACCTCTTTTTTGCTTGAAACCTCATTTACTTATTATTTTAAAGGGATATCTATTTTTATGGTTTTATTATTATTATTGAGTGGGCCTTCGCAAAATATAATAATAATATGTAAAATGAATGAAGTCTTCGTTTTGTTCTTCTTTAAAATAGACTTGTTTGACTGCTTGGGAGAAGGCCTTTTGGATCAGATAGGCTCCTTCTGATGGAGTTAGGTAACCCAATTAGAGACAATGGAGCACCCATTGAAAAAAAAAAACACAATGCATGCGTCTATATTTGTAAAAATATATATGTATGTCTAGTCTTGAGTCAGTGGCATACAGAGCATTACCCACATGAAGGTATATGAAAAGTTCCTTTAAATATAAAACCATACTCACTTTCACCCTTTCTTTGAAGGGCCAAGTAGATGTGGAATTATTGTTTATTTACAGAGATTATAAATATATATATATATTTATTAATTATCACATCCTTTAATAAACAATAAGATAAATGAAAAATACGTCGTTATTTGTAGAAAAATATATTTTTTTTTCTCAACGTATCAATATACTATTTTGCTTTAAGTATATTTATATTATATATATATATATTTATAAATATATTAAAAGCAAAATAGTATATCAATACGTTGAGAGAACAAAATAATTCTACATATAACGGCGTATTTTTCATTTATCTTATTGTTTATTAACAAATGTGATGATTTTTTTTTAATCTATACTTTTTTGGTCTATTCGGTACGATAAAACTTCATCCGACTGGATAAAAAAAGCATTATAGCGTGTAAATAAGTCTATCAAACCTAGGATACTCTTATTAATGAGGTGGACCAAAATTGCCTTTCCCTCTCGGGATTCGAACCAGCGTCCCCATGACGCACTGAGCTATCGCACTCCGCACTACATCTTTCTAGTTCAAATGATTTAATAGTATTTTGTTAACTAAAATAAAGAGCAATGTAGTTAAGAATAGATATATTACTTTGGACCACGATGTTTACTAATGCATTTTTACTACTTAAATTTTAAGATCCTATTAAAATTCTTTCAATATTATTTGCACTTTTTTACCAACAAATATATTCTGAGTCTTTTTGTGTTGAAATCCTAAATCAAGAAATCTGACTGTATGTGAAGCCATTGAGGCCTTTTTTATTATAAACTTTATTTATTCTGAGAAATTAAACATAATATAATGTATACATATACAATGTAGTTAAGATCTTTAAGTTATTAACATTTATTCTTTTATTACATCATGAATGCTTCAAAATTATAGAAATTGCAGAAAACACCGTTAAATGTAATAAAAAATGCTTTAGGCATTTGGCTTGGCGTTTGTGCTGCTCTGTGTCAGTTTCACGATGTAGGAACCAGCAGAAGTCGCCCATCATATTCGGGTTGTGCCGCCCTTGATAACGTGTCTCCATGAGTGAAATCTCTTGTGGAATTGCTTGCCGTGCTCGTCCAAGACTGCTCCCAAGTTGTCAGGGAAGAAGTTCAGGTGCTGGTGTAGGAAATGGATTTTCAGGGACATCCTGGAGCCAAGTTCTCTGAAGGACTCCAGAAGCTACTGCACTATTTCTTCATAGCAGCCCTAACAACAGCACCACCACTTTCAAGTCTCCGCAGATGTGCCACTTGAAGTCATTGTACTTGATGGAATATCTTGGTATTAGGTTCAAGTAGATTTGTACTACACTGCAGCCTTGATCCAAGCAGCTCTGTTTCCGCCTTTGATAGTGAGAGATCTCTTACAAGATCATTTAAGTCTCCCTGGTTCAGAAGGTGTGGTTCTTGAGTGTCGGGTTTCAAAAGGTTCATCATCACCATCCTCTTCGCCACTGCTTACAGGTATGTTCTGATCAGCTGGAGGTGTTGGAACGGGGTTCTCGTCATCATGAGGCACAGGTTTACGAGCATAGACGCTGTAAGCGTACTTGATGTGGACTTTATTCTTCTTGTTGAAGCCGGCGATGCTTGTGCAGCAGAAATAACAATCATCATGATGATTCTGTTGCTCACGTCATATCATGGGCACTGCAAATGGCATGCTCGTGTGCTTGCCAACCAACCACTGAGTCAAGCCTGTGTGGCAGCTTGTGCAGCAGATGTGTGGTTCCCAGATCTTTTCTTGGTCCCCCCCTTACACCGAAGTAGTGAAAGTAGGCGGCCTTCATTTTCACTGCTATAGATATACGTCGCTGTTGATCTTTTTTGGTATACCGACCACAGACATAACAGAAGTTGTCAGGATGATTGGCACAGGAACGCCGACTCATTTTGACCTGAAAAAGAAAAAAAGAAAGAATCAAACATTAGTTTCTAATCATTTTCCTAAAAACAAGTATTCTAATGACCAACCGTTGACTAGTCTACTTGTCATGATTTTATGACTATAAAAATACCGTACCTTAATACTTAAATTTTTGGTCGTACCAACTTGTTGATCTGTTCTGAAGATAAAGTATATTTTACGCATTGAAAAGTACAGTTATTTCATGGTTATGAGTTTTTGGTTTATAATAATTACGAGCAAAACACGATGGTCTTACGTTAAAAGTGTGAATACAGTCATTTTATTTTATGTTTAAGAAGTATTTTTGTTTCGTCTTGAATTTAAGAAATTTGCTTAGGTATTATATTAAGTTATATATATATAATCGTGGACATACAAATAATAAATTATTACCATAACAGGAAATTAGACTTTATAATATACCTGCTTAAGTTGCTTCTGCCAGCTTTACTTCAAATTTTCACAATCCAGTGCAATGTGCACAGTATAAAGCCTCAGCTAAGCACCACACCACCTCTCACGCCGGTATCTCGTGGGACACTGAAAGCAGACACACGCGCAGACGATACTGAAAGAGACAGAGTATTTCTGTGACTGAAAATCCTGACGTGATACAGCAAAACGGTTATGATTTTAAAACCAGCGTACCCGAATTGGTCTATATCATTTTACACATCTCCAGTAATTATTTTTTTGGAAATTTGTTATTCAGTGTTATCAGACCGGGTTCGTTGAGGTTGCGTCCGAGGAACTAGATCCTCTTTGCCACAGAGTATCCGGCCAAGAGTCGAATGGTCGATTGAGATTCTTCAGGCATGGTAACAAGACGTATGAAGGGGGATCGTGCTTGTTTGGGGAGTGTCTATTTGTACGAACTGCTCAGTAACAGTCTTTTGGATGAGGTTGATCTTCTTTACTTATGCAAAAAAACCTTTTGTACTGTTGGTCCGAATATGTTATGGTGAGAAATTTATAAGACAACAATAAACAATTATACAAACGTATCCAAGTATCAGTTTAAAAATAATAAAAAGGTATAGCCAAACTCATTTAAAAATTGTTTAATGAAGCTTAACTTTTTACATTTTAAATGTCAATTTAAAATTTGCTGGAAAATACAAAATAAAAATTTGATGCAAGAGTCTTTGACGAGTGATAGGCTTTAAGGAGTGAGCCCCGTTCCTGGCGTTCAGAAGCTAAAATTATTGAACGAAGATCTTCAAAACGTATAATGTCGTCCATAGTCAATTAACATTTAAAATTATAAAAACTTTTCTTCTGAATTATACATGTTGATGAAATATATTATTATTATTTCAATCAAACATTGTACTTTGACATATATGTATGTCAATAAAATTTAACCATATTTTTATATCAAAAATATGCTCGGAGTGCTCTATATTTTCATGGCGACTTCATATCTCTTAGTCTAAACAAAAAAGTACTTTATAAATTAGGGGACGATGGTAGACTTTTATAAAATTAAATCTCATTTCTTTAAACTGAAAATAGTTCTACTGAATTATTTATTTAAAAAGTTGTTTACTTTTTTAGAATGATTAAAAACAGCTTAGAGAATTTATTAGAAGCAAGACTGTATTTAAACATTAAGACCCATAATATATGTGCGGACTATATATAAGAATATAAATTAATATTATTTATCTGGCCCACACAAAAAAACATTGCATATATTGAAAATGCCAACAGATGTTTTTAACCTATTTTACCAAGACCTAGATTGATATATGATGTCGATGTTTTTACGACTTAATTGACACAAATGTTTGTTGAAATAGCCTTTATTTTTTTGTTATTAAAATAACAATCATATTTGACCTAAAATACTTAATCATAATGATAGACATACATATATCTTCTGAATAAATAAATATACCCCGAGATTCTATCTTTATTAAGCACAAAAATATTTTTTTAATTGTATGGAGCTTAACAAAGCTGTTTAGTTAATTCATTTGAGTATATAATTATTTATTTTGTAGTTATAACTTTTTAACCTTTCTTCTAGAAATTTATGATTTGTCCTTTTATATAGGGTTATTCTTCAGGGCAGTAAATATGAACTACAATGTTCATTTATGTATTTCGCAAACTGCCCTGTAAAGTTTTACTCTGTTTCTGTATATACTTTAGTGTATTTTATTTCACAATGTATAAAAATTGTAGTAAACCGAATAAAATGTTTTTAACCGAAAAAAAACCTTTTCTTCTAGTATAATTTTTTTAAATAACATACGTGTACATTAAAACTCACTTTCCAAATAAAATACATTAATATATTTTATTTTAAACTATTATCCAAGGAGGAAAAAACCTCATCATAAATTTGTATTTTTTTACGGATAAAAGTCGTCAATGGCTTCTTCAGACTTGAGTGCATTCATATATATTTGATTAAGCTTGTCGTAACAAAACGGACCTAGGTCTCTACCCATTTCCACCCGTTGATGATAGCAATGGCGGATTGTATTGTATTTCAAATTGATGATTTATTAAATTGAGGGAACATCATTGTGAACCAAGAATTTTTTTTGGTTTAAAACTTATATTTTCGAAATACTTGAACGGTTTATAGAGGCTTGCTCCAAGCCATTTTTGCAGTACTGGTTGTTTCGTAGTACAAGTATTCAAAACATGACTTCCACATAATATGGGATTTGAAGACCTACCACAACAACAAAAAAATATTAAGTTAAATGTACCTCAGGAATGGCGTTCAGAGCAGTTTCCTCAAAGACAATCAAGAACTGGATCCCTTATAAAAAAATAAGGGATCTTTTTTTTTTCTTCATGGCTTTGAACCGCTCAATTATATAGACACATATTATAACACATTTTTAATTATTAGCGTTATAACATACTATTACAGCGATTACCCTCATAATGTCGAATATCATTTCTACAAGTATTTCCAAAATGTTTATTTCTTTTTCACTTTAATTTTCTGATAAGTTTTGGATTAAAACCAATAATTATGCATTAACTTCATAAAACAAAAAATAAATCAAGATTAAATGGCATAGATATAGTAATGAACCATAAATTTGGTTCGTAAATGCTCAATAAACCAATTAATAACTTAGTATTAAAAAGAATAAATGATTAAAAATAAATAATATGCCTAAAAAATCATAAGCAATTTGTTTAAAATTAAGAACTTACAATATGTATGTATATATATATACGTCAAAGTACAATTATATAGTTTTTAAATATCATATCATTTTTGTCCAGTTTTATGGGTCATAAAGGCATTAAAGGATGTAAATCAATTATCATTCGACGAGCATCATTAGACATTGCCTGAGCCAAGACTGTAAATACCAAACGTATAAGACCGAGAAAAGTTGCGTCTTGAGAAAAGAAGATGACAGTAGATAATAGATTTTTGGTCATCCCCTATTCCCACCCCTATTTTTTAAATCATGGTTGTGTTATGAAATAAAAGTATTTTGTTATGCATTATTGTAGAAAAAAGAGGAATACAAGATATATTAACAAAAATCGTTATAACAAGATATAAAACATCGTGAAATACGAGCAAAGTTCAACGTGCAAACCATTTTCTAGTAACAGAGCCTACTATGACTAGCATAACAAAAATGTAGTTCCCAACAATAAACATAATTTCTTTAGTTTTCTAGTCAGACAGATTTGATGTAGGATTGGATGAAATAAAATTAACTTAGATTCTTTCTCTGAGTATGAGGAGTTAAAATATTCAATTTACGATCAATAGTTGATATTGAAGAGTCCATTCCATGGATCGAGGCCCAGGATAAGAGGCAATTGTGTTCTGTTATTAATTTCCCGAATATATATTTTAGCACCTGAACAGCCCCAGTGTCAATTGCTTTCACAGCTTTAAAGTGATGCTTTATTAAACAATGCCAACGTATTATTGCTCTTATTGCCCACTCTTCTTCTCTTGCAACAACCAATCAAGTTCAAGAAAGGGGTTGGTATCCTTGTCTATGACCCTCTGAAAATAAGCGAATCCCCGCAGGGTTCGATATCTTAAATCCATACCCAAATAAATCCTTAAGTCCCTCATATTTTTGCCTCTCAGGGCCCATAAATTCATTTAAAAAGTACATTTTATTATATACCTACTTTCGCTTAATTTTTTTACCAATATTGTTATTATTATTATATTTCCCGCCCATAAATCAACAATAATTGATATCAAGGCTAGATAAAATACATACACTCACATATACCTATATTAGAAATACAGGAAATTCATTGAGCATGCCCATGAACTAAGACAACACCCCCCTGCTGCAAAGTGCACTTATTTCAATGTAACGAGTAAAATTCTTTTTCCCCTAGTGCATGGGATCAATGCAGCAAATGGAAACAAATGCATTTTAGCTTGATTAAATCAAGACATGAGTGATCGAGAAGAAAGGAGTATTCATTGCTGCTACGTATCTAGGCGTATGCATAAGGAAACTCGGATGTGTGGGCATTATCTCAGTTCTAAAGATATCATGTTTGAACATACTACATTATTATAATGTGTGTGTTATGTACAATACGTATTTATATTGTTTACAATACTATGGTCCTTCTTGGTTTGCAAGGTAGTAATTTAATATAACAACTCCTTTCTCTTTCTCTTTTAAAGTTTTTAGATAAAATGATTGATTTTTTCTAGAAAAATAAAACACATTTTATAAAAATATTTAAAGGTTTATAAAAAAAAATGAATTGTGGAAATAAAACACATTTATAAAAAATAAATTGTAAAAAATATATAATAAATATATTATTAAAAAAACACCAAAAGACCAAACTGAACAACACAATAACCATCGAAATAAAAACAACTAAAACCAAATCCAGGGGCTTATGAAAACGGAGATATTGATGGACTGTCTTCTTCAGGGGGATGAGTTTGGAGTCGAGGAGGGATACCAAGTCAGGGCATTTTCCACGATATATCGATCATAAGAATGTGACGCAAGTCTTGCCTTATCAGAGGTTCTTTTCTCGAGAGTTTTGATCCAATGAGAGTCATTGTGCTTAATACTGCAAAGTAGAGTGATTCTTTTTTTGATGTTATCAACCTTTTTTTAGCAACTTTGTCGATCCTAGAATGGTTTTACTCACAAAATAGAGAGAGCTAGTGAAAGATGATAAAGAGGAGTGTTCAAATCCTTGAAGCCATTTTGATAGGTGTACTGATAATTTTTTCTAATTGTTAGTAAATTTTTTTTTACTCTGACGATCTTCGAAGAAGCATTTAGTAATTAATTTGAGCTTAAGATTTTATTTAACTGTATTTTATCTATCATTTGTGGTAATTCACTATCTATATAAATATATTGGCGTGATTTCTATCCCTTAGCATGGAAAGAATCTTCAAATAGTGCCCAAAGTATGCTCTTTCAGTTGATTAAAAAATATTTTTCTTCACTGTGATAAAACAAGATATTTGTTAGTTATTTGTTTATAATTTTGTAAGATTTTTATTTGAACATAACTTTTTATATCTTGTTTATTTTATAAGTACATTAAGTATGTAGTTTTATGGAGACATAAAAAATACAAGAGAAAAATTACATGAGCATTAGTGTTGCTTATTACAATTTGTTGATGTGTAATGCGCTGAATATTTTTGATCGTATTCAAAATACTTATAGTCCTGTGTCGATCAGGGTATGTAAAAACCCAAAATTTTGAAAAACCGAAAAAAAATACCGGTTTTTATCGTGGTTTTTTTCGAAATTCGGATTTTTCATTACACCATTAATAGCTAATAGCTAATGGCTAATTAATGGTGTAATGAAAAACCCGAATTTCGAAAAACACACGGTAAAACACGGGTTTTTTCAAAATTTGGTTTTTTTTACATACACCTGGTGTCGATCCTATCCACAGTTTTACTCAGGCAAGAAACAATATAGATTGGTATTGAAAGAACGTGAAGAGGAGGTTCAAATTTATAAAGCCATGTTACTCGGGCAGTGTGATGATTTTTAGATCAAGGAATACCTACCCATCACGACAATCTTTTATTGGGGGTTCATCATTATTTAAAAATTAAGTTCCTGACATGTTTTATCACGATTTCTAAAATAAACTATAAATAATAACTATCTTCTATTTGTTAAAATGTGTAGTTATATCGAGTAGTTTGCTGCCATTAGTGTTTATAAATTATGTTTGTACCAATTTTGTATGTCAGGCAAAATATTAAGTTCTCCATTTACTTGACCAACCCCCAAAAATGATTTGATTATGTGAGTACTTTGTGAGATACTATAAAAAATTTTTTTATAAGGATCATAAAAATTATGTATTTTAAACTTCATCCTAATCAATGGGATCAAAAACCCAAGTCATTTTTTAAAATCCACAATCCCATGTGGGTATTGTGACACTTGTATACGTTTTTTTGTATCTTTTGTTCCTCAAGTGATGTGCATTTCTAAGCAATACCTAAGTTTATATAAATTCCAACTGATTTGGAAATTAAAAAGTAATTTATAGAATGTCAAATTTTATATTTTAAACTTAACAGTAATCATCACGTGGACAAAAATGAGTTTCATTTTTGAAACTTATTTTCTTAATCATTGGCACATAAATAAAAATTGTTTTACAACTCACAAAATGGCAATTATCAGGTATGTTAAATAGTACAATTTATTAAGCCTAATAACAATAAATGTAATGAAAGTTGATGTGGAGTTAAAAGGATTAATCGTTTAAGATATTATGTGTGTTTGCCTATTCTATCAACACTTAATATATATAAATAATATATATATATATAACATGCATATCAGACTGCTAACTAATGTTTCAATGAGATTATATCCAACATGTCAAGAAGAGATGATAAATTAAAAAAGAATATCACAAGGGAGTAATTAATACTGTAGAGTAAGTCAATATACACGGAAGCTACGAAGCAATCCTGATGCCATTTAATTATTAGTGGTTTGTTTTGTTCAGACACCATAGACACAAAAAGAAAAATCCCTTGTTTGTTTATGATTTGATTAGCATCTTTTTAATAGTGCTTGAACATGTCTGAAAGGCATTTGATCAAAGTAGACAAAAAAGTATTCTTGTACGTATAAAAATATTTTTGTAATTTTGAATTTGCCATTTATTTGTAGTAGTTTAATATAGCCCTCAAAACTATTTGATAACCGGGCTACGATCATAACAGATATATTAATACTTTGTTTGGTTTTAAAGGTCTTTATCCCAAATTGTATTTAACAAAAGTAAAGTACATAAAATACAATTATAAACAATAGATGGGAAAGCGTTAAAAGTACTCTATCTTATAAAAAAACACAAAACAATTTCGTATTAAAACCAAAGAAAAATAGAGGGGTGATAAAACATCGATAATGATTGACTTTTCTTCGAAATGGTGATGTGAAAGCTTAAAGAAGATACGTTGAGGGCACCAAGTTCTTGGCATAGTTCCTCAAATCAGATATACTCAATTCCAGCGTCGCATATCAAGCCACAAAACATATGAACATGGGGGACAAGTCTTGCCTTGTCAGCGGTTGCTTCCTCGAGAATATCGAACCATGAGAATTAGTCTAATTTTGTCCTGCTTAATGGTAAACAAAAAAGTAAGGACACTCGATAGACATGAGTCTTAAATTGTCTGATAAATTGGAATTTATTATTTCAAATTTTGGATATTTAAGTAGAAGATTTTGGATTCCGAATGTTGAGATATTTATTTTGTAGATTTTGTTAACATTTCATTTCATATTTGTCATCCAGACAAATATGATTAAGCACTTTAGCGTTCAAATTAGTCGATTGAAGAAGAGGAGGATAATTTTTGTCGTATTATTAATAACTTATGGCTAATGCATTCAGCTACAATGAAGCAAAAACATAATATGAAATGATTATAAATTTCATCAATAATTAAATCTGTGCTGAAAGTTCAAATAATTATATTCTATGTAATAAAAGACTATGATGAATCGTTTTTCTTATGCGTAATATGGGCATATATATTTTACATGTCTTGATTTAAGAGTGTACACTTTATGATCATAAAGCGCATAACAAAAAATTATTGGAATAACGGTAGTTTTATGTAGAAATAAACATCACAAGTTGAAAACTTAATTAAATATCACCCATATCATTTTAAAATTATCCATAAAATGAAATATTTTTCATGAAATGCTTTGTTGATTTTAATTCGTAGTGGAATAAATTCTAATAAATAAAAAGTTATGGATGGATATATGTTAATTAGGTGAAACACTGGTCCAAATGCATCTGAAAAATATCTAACATCGTACATCTTCCAAAACATCCTTAGTAACATAAGACCACATGTATGCCTTGCCACAACGAGTTGATATAATGTAATTTAAAAATGGAGCTGACTATCAAATAAATTTAACAATACATACCTTTTAATATGACATTAATACATTTCTATATAATATGGAATGTAAGTCAGTGTATATAGTATATAATATATATATATAAATTACTTTCATATATATATATATTATATATTTGGTTGCTTGGACATCATATATATATATATATGTCTTTGTTTTATACACATATTTCAGATAAACTAGCTCCTATCCATGTATCAAAAAAATATCTATGTGTTATATAAATATACATCTGTGTATCACTCTACAAAATCAGTATTATGATTAAATTGTAAACATCTGTATCAACATGTCCATATCGGTTGTGTTTGACTCCAGCCTGTGGACAAACTCGATTTATTCCACAATGGTCAAATATTGAAAGGGATATGAAACATGATAATAATATATATTCCAATGGAACCACTAGGAAGAGTAGTAACTAAATGATTGCATTTAAGACGTTAAAGGATTGCCATTATAAACAAATAAAATTTTATAGACCGAACAACTGTAATTCTATGTCAATATAAATTACTTGCAAACAAAATTTATTTTAGATATTGAGATATAATTTTGATCTATAAACTTATATATAAATTCTGTATTTCGAAAAAAATGAACTTTCATTACAATCACAATATCATTTAATTGAATAATTGTTATGTTATGTTGCTCTTTATTGATGAAATAACATATTTTTAGACGTTGTCAGAAGAGCAAAAACAAAAAAGAAAGATTAAATAACAAGTCTGAGTTTGTAAGCCTGAGCATTAAATATTTTTCATGCTTGATGTCCTGTAGACTAAAGAGTTCCATATTGTTTTATATAGGTGCATCCATTATTGAATCTAGAAATTCCTACAGTTATCAAAGCAATTAAAAATAAGATGATAAGAGAAGTAGAAAAATTGAGAAATTATAATTAATATCGATAACTTTGTTGTAAAAAATACGTTATTATGTACAATACGGCTTGTGCTTCTTTTATTTAAAGTAAGATTTCTTTCTTTTTCCTTTTATTTCCAGTACTACTTAATCGTTTCACAAAGCGAGACAAACATTTCATGTCACTCCACGTCATCAAAGAACTCCAAAATTCAAACAGACTATCTTCCCTTTTGAGTAAATAACAGGTAGGTGATATGAACTCTAAAAACTCATTCTTCCAATTCTATTAAATAACATATCTTCACACACTAAATTGAAATAAAGACGCTATAAAATATAATTTAGCCACAGTAGCCATCTCATTCATGCCTATAAATCCTTAAATGTGATATCAAATAGAGGATTGCTATCCACATAGAACTGAACGCAATAAATTAAAGAAGGAAGATGGAAGTGAGACATTTAATGGACTCTGAACACAAAGTGCAAACTCATGTTTCAGGAGACATTTATAGGTGAGGGACGATAAAAATACAAAATTAAATGACATAGTATAATGCATGTAGTTATTTTAAGGTTTTAATGATTGTTAAAAAAATATATAATGATCCTAGTGGGTATCCCGCTCCAAAGGAAATGGACATTGGTTTTTAGTCCATAAAACAAGAAATAAACATGTAATTTCATACAAAAAGTAAGACCAAGAAAAAAAGGGAGCTAGAAGGACACTTAGATCAGTCAAATAGGATTTTTAGGTGAATAGCTTAAATGCTGCTAATATGTCTTGTATTTAGGCTGACGAAATGTCATTCTAATTAATAGTATAGTCTTTTAAAAGTATCTATTTATATTCGTAGAATTATACCTCTATGTCCCTAATTATTAGGATATAATTCGATTAAATACCCTACAAAAATAAAACTTCAACGATTATTGAATTTGTGGGGTCGGAAAGGACCATTATATATCAATATATATATATATATATATATCTCAATGATAACAGGACATTTGCATCAGAATAAGTCAAGATTTTCCTTCAAGTTCTTTGTGGCATAAAATATTAAGAAAATTACCTAAGATTATAAAAACACAGGTACAATATTTATATTAATATTCTTAGCTGAGAGTTGTTTAAAAAACAAGTATTCTCTTTTTTATTAATGATATTTTTCCGTCAATTTTTTATGCTTTCTGGTTTTTTTTTTTTTTGAAGTATACATTTTAGTAATAAGCATTATGTTTTTATTCAAAAAGTTGATATAATACTATAGAACTAAATTAAAAACAATATAGTTTTACCCTAATGAATGTTGTACTTTATTGTTTAAGTGAACAACTATTTAGACAAACTGAGTAGTTTAAAGAACTCTCAAAGATAAATATAAGAAAAGTAGGAATCTCCTCAGTATTATATATATATATATGTATTATATATATATCAATATATTATATATATATACTTATATATATATATATGATATATATATATATATATATATAGTTATAAAAATAACGGAAGGAAATAAAAGCCACATTCCAATTACAACCTTCTTCTTCTACTATAAAGTTAGAAAATAGTTTTTTTCCTCATCAATCAATCTGAAAGGATTAGACAATTCTCTTTTTTCCTTTATACTTTTCCCCTCGTCTTCTTTACAAGAGGTCCCTCATACAACTTTATTTATATATAAAAGCAGCTAGTTGGAACCATTTCTTCCAGGGAAACAAGAGGGTCTAGACATTTTCTCTTAGAAAATAAAAGAAAACAAAGAAGGTCCTTTTCTATTTCCTACAAAATTGAGAGAAAAAAATAAAGATTCTTGCTTGAGATGTTATTCTTTTATATGTGTTCTACACAAATATATTTACAGGATTGTATCCCTCTTCTTTTCTAGAAGAACAATATTTCATGGAAATTCCCCAAGGTGGAAATAATGCTGAGAAAAGAGAAGAAGAGATATAATGTACCATTGTAAATGAACAAACTATATGTACTTGCTCCTACCCTTTAAATCCATTCATAATCAAATATATATATATATGAAAAACCACTTGTATACTAATATATTTATGTATTTGTTGCATAGATGTTCACAGGAGGCAATAATTTAGTTTGAAAATATATTTTATCGATTAAGATATTATAAAAAACATTTGTAGTCTTGAGATTGCCACAAATAAAAAACGGATCTTATCAATAAACCTAAAGACCGGTTTATATATATATTAGGAAACGACCGGGTACCCGGCCCGGTCCCGGCTGTTTTTTTTAAGTCCTGGCCTGGTGTCTCAAAATCCCCGGGCCGGGACTTGAATGTTTCTGTTCGTTCGTCATTTGGAAAGTGATGACGTTTTCTTTAGAAAATATTTTTAATATTTCAAAATTATTTTGAAAATTATTTTAAAAAATCCCTGTCTTTTAGAATATTTTTTTAAATAAGAAAAATTATTTTCTAAAACAAATGTCGTCACTTTCAGAATGACAAAGGAACACAAACATTAAAGTCCCGGCCCGGGGATTTTTAGACCCGAGCCAGGCTTGAAAAATTAAAGTCCCGGCACGGGTCCCAGTGAAAAAGAGTGTCCGGTCGTTTCATGGTATATATTATATATATATATATATATATATATAAATTAATATCGATTAATAACAATAAATTAATAATTTTAAAAGATACAACTATAGAAGTAACCCAACACTATTATTTGTCCAAAATAGTAGATTGTGTTTAATACGCCAAAATTGTAAGCTTTTTATGAAATTAGTACTGCTTTTTTAAATAAATATGATTGTAATTTATAAATTTAAGTACTAATTATTGTGAATATGAATTTTAATTTTTATAAAATGTTAATATATGTTCATATAAGTGTGAATAGATAAACTGCTTTTTTAAATAAAGTTGTAGAGTTGCACAAACAAATATAAATAGATTTAGTCTTAATTATTATTCTGACATTGCCTTTTAAATGAGAGGGTTTGTTTGTTAAAATTGTTTCTTCAATAGCCTTTTTTTGTCTTTTCTATTTGAATATTTTTATAAATTTTTCATCTGAATCATTTATTTAACTCATATATTATGCACTATTAGGACGTCACAAAGAACTAATTCAGAATCCTGAAAGCAACAACCAATCAGAGTCCTATCTTTCATAACCTTTTTATAAAATATTATTTCTTCCAAGAAATCACACATCTGTTTCTGTTTTTTTCTTATTAATATTTATCTTCCTTGTTACAACATTTTTATTCCTTTTCCTCATATTTTTTGTTCCTTAGGGATGTTTATTTAAAGAATTAGAGAGGGTGGAATAAATGAATTCATGATGATGTGGAGAGGGTGCGATGCTTAGTCATCCCAGAGGCAAAGTTTAATCTTGTCACCCAATAAATGTAAGGTTAATCTTAACTCATGCTTCTGCAAGCTTAGACTAATCCATTGCTCCAGGGACATGTAACAGCTCATAACAGATGGAATAAATATAGTTTTGCATTTTTATAAATGCATTGAGTTAAAGGATAAACATAACAAGATATCTTGTGTTTCACAAACAACTTAAAGTATTGAGGGATTTTGCAGTAAGGCCTATTTTATAAAGTAGAATATAAATAGTTTGTTGTAACTGTATATACATTGTGGATTTTTTAATATAAGTATGATATTACGTTTCATATCAATAAATCTTATAATTTCGAAAAACAACGCGTATAAGAATAAAAAGGAAATATAAGTTTAAGCATGAAATTGAAACTTGGGAGCTCGATGGCCGTTCGTGTTAAGGCGCGTTCAACTCTCAATGTTGGGGGCGCAGGTTCGAATCCCGAGAGGGGATGGTCATATTTTGTCTACCTCATTGATAAGATCCAAGGTTGGATAGACTAATTTTAATGCAATAATGTTCATTTATATCCTATCGGATGCAATTCTATCGAACCATATAGGCAAAAAAACTTCGAATAAAGATATATATATATATATATATATATATATATATATATATATAATGTATCATATGATCAAAGCTCATATGATGAGCGATTACAATATTTTTATTGGTGAAGGCCTGTGTAAAATATATTCTGATTATAAATTTCTATGGACAATTTCGATTTTTAAAAGGACCGTGGCACAGATGTAGATCAAGTACATATTATGATTGTATACTTTACTGTTTAAAATTACGTATTTTTTTAAATATTGTTGAAAAAATATTTAAAAAAGTTATTTTCAAATATAAGCATCAATGTTCATATCAGCATTATTACCTTTTTATGTAGGGTAAAAACAATGTATCATCATGTAAGATATAGAGAAAGATAAACAATAAAAATCAATTATTCCACTGATTCCCCTTTCACACCATAGATTATCATAATACAACAATAAATATTCATGCTATATCTTTTTAAGAAATATATAATACAACAACTTCTAATTTAATATAGTTAAGTACAAATTACATATAACAACCTCGTCCATTTTTAGTATTTAATGTCAAATATAGAGGTTGATACTCAAGGATATAATTAAGTAAAAATACACACCAACTTACCAACAACTCCTCTGGATGTTCAGTGAAACAGTTAACCTTTTTTGAAACATCCCTGGAAGGAAATTACCTTTTCTTTGTCACCATACTTATTTTAATATCAATATGGCCATACAAAATTGAGGTACAAATAATAATAGATTTTCCTGAGGGGTTTTTATTGATTATATGAAAACTCTTATATATTTATATATATATATTTTATTTATTTAAATGCTTCATCCAAAAAGTATTTTTATTTAATTTTAAAACTTTTATTTTGTTAGAATATATACAAATAGTCATTTTCTTCCTATCGATGATTTAAACATTACGTAATCTGTGTTTAGCCAATATAGTCAATAGTCTCATGGACAAGTCATTAATAACTTGGTCATTAAACATTTGTTATTGTTGTACAATTTTTTTTTTTTTGGATCCCTCTCTGAATAGACGGTTAATGAATCAAATTATATATTGGGCATATTCATAGATAAATATATTTTCATTTGAGGGAGTCTCAAAGCTACTCATCATAGCCGCAGGGCATATCCATACATTATATAACGGAATGCTATATAACTTCGTATAAAAAGTAAATTCAAAACAGTTCAATAGATTATTATTCTTAAGCATGGAATTAGATAATAATATGGAGTTAATGATAACTTGAGTGATTAAAGTGTTTTTTTTTATTTGAAGCTTAATTTACAAAAGCGTTATTGAGTAAATTAATATCGATGATGGTAAAAAAAATTTTTCGAAATTATACAGAATTTTTCAATGAACAGAAAGTAGGAATTTCATGGGTTTTTTTACATTGGACAATTGGAACGCTTAACTTTTACACGATTATGGGTTACTAAATATATGTTAAGGATCAAATTTGGTTACATTGTAAAATAAAGTGTCACATTTTATAGATAATTATATTTACTAATTTTTAGTGTTTTTTAAATAAATCTTATGAATCATCAACATATTTTGTATATAATAATTACAAGAAGGCTGTCAACATTTGACAGATTATTTAAAATACTCTCAATTACTAAAATTATATTCTAAAATTATAAAATTTTAATTTATAAATTGATAAATATAGAATAATATACAGTTTAAAAAACGCTAAACTTTAAAAAAATATTCTTTATAAGCTATTTTCAAAGCCAGAAATATTGTATAATATTTGATGGAAATAATGTAACAGTTTGTGAAAATATCAAACAGGTATAGCAGAGATTGCTTCTCTAACAGAAATGTGGGACAAAATTTGACTCCTAAAAGTAGCTCTAAAGATTCTACTCGCCACTTTATGCAAAAAATGTGTTTAATTAAAGAATATATATCACCAACATAAACACCCCGCAACAGCATTTTTTACATAACAGTACGAGAATATATAATTGTTTTTATGACACTTAAGATAAATTTCTTAAATGATATTTTATAATTTAATTCATGTCAAGATTATTTACGTGATATATATTATATATATATATCTATATATATAATATATATATATATATAAAACGACCGGCACGCACAATTTTTTCGCCGGGAGGCGGGCGGGGAAGTAAATCTTTCAAGCCGGGCGGGACTTTAATATAATCGTTTTTTTTTGTCACGAACGTTAACAACGTCTTAGTTAGAGGGCGCTATGATCGATGTGTCCCGGTACCCGGTGATTTTTAGACCGGGCAATAAAAAAACAGCCAGGAAACCGGACGGGACAGGCCGGGTACCCGGTCGTTTTCTGATATATATATATATATATATATATATCCATATACATTTACTATTACTAATTACACAAACTAAGTATTCACACTCAAGAAAAAGTGTTTATTCTGTTTCATCATATTATCACTAATGGATGATCCCCCTGACCATCAAAGGTAGAAAAATCAATACAACAATGTTATTAAATGTAAAATAATGTTAATTAGTAAGCTTTGAACCTTTTAGTTATCCATGGTTATAATAATCACGCATATACATAATAATACAATCAAATATTTAACTGCAAAGTAATATATAGTAATTGGAATTGTATGTAGGTGAGCAGGGGAAAGAATAAAAAGATCTCTCTAAATAAAATAAATGCGTATTATTCACCCCCGCTGTTCATTTTATGAGCACAGGCTCTCTCTCTCTTCTCTACACTCGATAATGCACATTTAATATTCAAAGTGGGTCCTACCACATTCATAGCTAAGGCTAGCATACACTATATATGTATGATATATATTCATACAAACGAATAGAAAGAACCACAAAAAAGGGTGGCTCATCATCTATCTATTTAATTACAGTCACATTGCCTTCCACCATATTGCAAATAAATTCAACTTTAAGGGAGTTCCTTGGCCCTTAAAGTATTTTCTATTGTTGATTTTATATGATTTATTTTATGTATGTTATAATAAGATACGTGTCCAGGTATTATGCGTAATAGGGCCAGCTGGCGGTTCCTAGACAATCCAAAGATGTCATAATTAAGGCATGAGAACTTTGGATACTCCAATATGATATAATTGTGACATACAGAACCTGTTGTTCTATTGAATGGTGATGATAAGCCCACAATCAATTAATTGTGAAACTTTTATTTTTAATTCCCAAGATGACATAATTTTATTATAATATTTTAGATTTGAAAATTTAATATGCCAAATAATGCTCTTTTTAAAACACTCAATATCGGATAGTGGCTTATTTTACATTTGACGCCCCAATATGTCATAATTGTGTTGTGTGGAGCCCACGCGTCAGTAAACCGCTGTCTTTGAAACCCCAATATGGCATCAAAAACCCTCCGATATGTCATTTCTTCTTGACACTTTTGAATTAATTGTGCTCATGGTTGTTGCAGACACAAAAGTTAATACCTTTATTTTCTTATTTTCGAAGATATAAATAATATAGACTTAAAATGATAGAAATATAAGTATGGCGCAATACATCCTTCATGCAAGTATATTTAAGTGAGAGATCTTGACATATTGATAAGTTGCTAATTATGGTTTCTCATACCTATAGGGGGGGAGTTGGATAAAAACAAAGCCATAACATATTCATGTAAATGAATAAATGTTATATTTGTTTGTTAATGCATCCCCACTGTTAAATGAATATGCATTAGAGGGATCAGAGAAACAGAGATCTTATACATGCTAATCGAATAATAGGCAGTGTAAATATCCGCATATCATAAATAAACTCAAGAGATGAGAGGATTTAATTTGCAAATAAAAAGAAAACTTATACTTCGATCGTATCGGTAGTCTCTTTGACTGCATTAAAACTTATAAATTATATCTATATACCTATATAGATACAACTAGTTTTTTTTTAACAAAGCACATATCTTTGGCCTCTATCAGACATTATATTGTTTATGGAAGAAACTGATTAAATAAACTTAAAACAAACATAATGAATAGAAATATAGCGAAACAGGATGATGAACTCCATATACTATTATAGAAAGTACTTTTTGGTGCTTATATATTATTCAGCTAACATAAAGTAATGATACTTATGTTGTCTATTTAGGATTTGGTGACAATTTTTTATTTCCAAGGGACCGACATTGACAATACCAAAAAATTTAGGCCGAAATTGACAGAAAATGTATACATATTAGAAAGTAAACCAAAAATTATTATTTTTTTGCCAAAAAACCCTCAATAAAGATATTAATTGGCAAACTTTCGGTCAGTTGGCCTCAATAATGGTTTACATTTTACCCTACTGTTACAATAGATTCAGAAAAAATATAACTGTCTTGTATTCGCACAACTTTTTATTATAAAAAGTTTAAATCTTATTCAAAGAATTTTATCATAATATAGTAGTTCTGTAGCAAGTGTCAAATCAACACAGACATATACAATGATCACCACACACACCCACCTCGTACAACTGGGCATATCTCCTTTAATGGAGAACACTTTCCTACCTATGGGTATTGAGTTACGGGTATGTTATCACCAGAGCGCGGGCCTCGTAATCTTTAGAGGCCTGAGTGCGATCCAGGAAGTATATAAAATAAAGTATATAAACGTGCGTGTTAAGGCGTGTTCAATTTTTTTTTGCCTATATGGTTCGATAGAATTGCATCCAACTCTGGATATAAATAAGCATTATAGCACTTATAATTAGTTATCGAACCTAGGATCTATCAATGAGGTAGACCAAAATGACCATCCCTCTCGAGATTCGAGCCTGC
>CP045899.1:24585315-24615997 GCA_013387185.1 Caligus rogercresseyi | reverse complement strand
TTTTCGTTTCTTCTTCGACATTCTGAAGTCCAGAATCTCCAAAAAAGTGACAACGTTTTTTTTTTTAGAAAAGAATCTCCAAAAAAAAGTGATGACGTTTTTGCTTACAAAAGAATCTCCAAAAAAGGGGATGACATTTTTATGAATGACAAACGAAATCAATATTGATATCCCTGCCCGGTGTCTTAAAAACGGGGACATCGGGCCGGCCGGTCAACAAAACATCCGGGACCTTGGCCGGGCTGGGTACCCGTTTGTTTCCTATATATTTGTATATAATAATGTTTTACAAATGATGAAGTAGTTTCCAATCGTGTCGCCTCAGGACACAACAAATCTAAGTCGACAATATATAAATAAGAATGAAGGACTAGCAAGCATTTTGGAGGTTTTGAGAACTAATTATTTACTTATGACTACGTTATTTTCTTGAAGAGCATATAATTACTCAAGTCCCCCCCCCCCCCCCCCCCCCACTTCATGGCTCATATGAGCAAAAGCTCCAATTTGACATTATATTATGTACATCCACACTCCCCTTTGCCTTATCGCTTGCATTGCCGTGGTCCAACAAACTTTCAAATTACATATTTGAAGCCATATTATGATGAGTAAACAGAGACTCGCACTAACTTCCAACACATAAACCAAATGAACATATTTATTCACTACTACTTTACTTACACAAATACCTTTTATAAAAAAGCTTTCTCTCGACGCCTCAAAAATTGACAACGCACCAAAATGCTTCTTATTTAATTAGTCTAGAATAAAAATAGTTCTTAAGGTAAACAAACAAACAACATATTCATATATAAAATGGACTTCAATAAATACTTTTACGTCATAAAAAGGTTTTAGTTTAGTTGATGATAAAGTAACATAAATAAGTTAGTTCTAGAGTTGGATTGAGATGCCTTCAAATCGTTAGCTAGAAACAAAATAGCAATTTAAAATAAGTTTTAATAGTTCAAAATTTGAATAGGAGGACTTAAAATATAGACCTAAAACTAAACTAATAAGCTTAAAAGATCTTTTCAAAACATACATTAAAATTTAAATTTTTTAACAAAAAAAAAGCCCTCTTCAAGAGTTCCTAATCCCTAATCAGGGTTGCTTTTAGTGAACTGTATAGCAATTTTATAACTTTAATAAAAGTGACACATATTATTATTCTAAATAAATAAAGGTCCTAAGAGATAATGAAACGGGAAGACAATAAACAAAACAACAAAAATTTTTTGCTGCAATAATTAAGTCACTGAATAACATCTTTTTCTTTTATTTAGGGGTAGAGCATGCCTCGAGCAGTGTGTATGTATATTTCCTTGAAATTCGAATCGCTTCCTAATCAATCTGGAGTCTACGTGTCTAATAATACAAGTAATGTTAATTTTGATAAAAGAGTATAAGCCTAGTACCAAAAACATCTGCAGAATGCTTTCAAATAATATATATACATGTTGTATAACGCATATACATAAGCATTGTCCTATCTTTTTGTATAAGATAATTACTCTGCAAGTACAGGGTGCGTCTCAATAAGTAAATCATCCGTTCCTTTTTTCATTCATTAGCTACAGAAAAACGGAATGATACAAAAAAAATATGCAAAGGATATTATATTTATTTAAGAGAATTTTTTTTCAATTTAGCCTCCTTTGTATAAATATAGAGGGCAATTGTTTAGAGGAGCGTGTCTGACTCTCATTCTCAATATCTGCAAGGGTCAATATTGAACAGCTTTCGTAAGGTTTCAATGGACTAATTTTGATGCCTCAATATATATAATGTATATCTATAGAGATATAAAGATACCTAGAGATGTGATTCCCTTCAACAGCAGAGAAACAACGTTCTGTTGTTTCTGTGTGTACACTATAAACAGTATGCAAACTACGTCATCGTAAGCTGATCATAGAGATATAATCTATCTAAATGATCAGCTTACGATGACGTAGTACAAATTACTTGTTTATTTTGAATACACAGATAGGCTTGGAGATTTTATACCGACTTGACATAGAAAGAGAAAAACTGAAAACATAGAGACATCTCTCTGGCCTCTCTTTTATTATAGTATTAAACCTCACAAACCGCTCCGCGTTGTTTCTTTTATCTTCTAGATGAATTATGAGGGGGTTTACTGTCTTCCTCCTTCACTTTCGTCGTCAAATCGGCCAGAAAAATGCTAAGAGAATTAATAAGCTTTGAGATGAAGCCTAGAGAGCCTTCCGTGACGAGGGAGGCATTGAACTAGTTACCATAAGAACAAGTCTGTCCCAACAAGAGACGATGGAGTTCCTCTCGTCCAGGAATCCTGTCGATTAAGTGACTCCGGACACAGGGGGGAACTCCGTATCAAGGTTCCTCCTCTAGAGTTAAATAACTCAAGCTGTTTAATGTAAACAATAATAATGATAACAGCTTTGTTATGAAAAAGGAGAGGTTTGTGAGGCTTACTACTATAATTAGAGAGGCCAGAGAGATGTCTCTATGTTTTCAGTTTTTTCTCTTTCTATGTCAAGTCGGTATTAAAATCATCCACAGCCCACAGATACATATGTTCTCGACACAATGACGTATTTCTCTGACGAATCCAAATCGAAGATATCTCTATATATATTTATATAATATATATTATATATATTTATATTTAAGAGAGAGAGAGAAGAGAAAGAGAATATATTCCATGCACTTCTATGGAACCAAATGCTTTGATGTTTTTATTCAGCTTATATGCACGGCTTCCCTCGGTATTTTATTTTCATTCAACCTCAAGAGTCACGGCTCTTGGGATACTATTGGCCTTTTTCTCTACCATCCTCTACATTACAAAGTCCATGGGATTGCAGTCGAGTGAGGAAGTGGACCAAAGTTATTCTGACCAAAAGGTGTTAAAATTCTTTGCACATCAACCTTACTGCGTGAACAGGCAACTATCTTGCTGGAAATGAATGTTATTTAAACAGACTTTCTTTGGTCCAGAGTCCAATGTTTAAATGGTCTAAAATGGGTCAAGAGATTTGTTTTTTTACGTCATAATGTCCAACGGATACTTCTGTAACGTTAATTATGGTTTTCAGTTGTACATAGATAAATGATAGCCTTCACTAGTTTTAGTATTCGAAGATTTAAATTATCATTTTCTTAGTTGCAATGTTCGAACGCGTTACAAAAACTAATGAACTTTTTTGAATTATAATTTTTATTTATTTATTTAATATAAAAGTCATTAGACTTTTTATTTATTTGCCTCCTCATTTCTACAATATACCTGTTAATATTTATATTTCGTGGAAGAACCTATTTCAAATAGTTGATAACCAACAAAGCCTTTTGATATAAAATATACCAAAATAGCTCTAAAAAAATGAAAATTTGCGGATGTCTTTTTCTAGAAATACATTAAAGGAAGCAAATGAAATTTGTGAATTATATTTAAGAAAGCTGAAACTTTTTTTCTCTTGGAGGAAGATAATATTTGGTTCCATCATGGAGACATTTTGTAGTAGTTCATAAAGAATGTAGTTGGCATATTGCATCATGCATATGCACACAATCCATAACAAGAGGCATGTATACACTCAGAGAGTGTAAACCTCCGCCGTCACGGGGTCCTTATGAGCCTTCCGAGGTGGATTTTTCACGACTGGGGCGGCGTAGAGGGACGGGGGAGGGTTCCCCTCGACGGAAATTTTGAGAGGAAGACGCTCCCGGCACCAAATTTCACAGCACAGCGATATCTATTGGCAGAGTAGGCTAACTTGAAATATTTATTAGTATTTAGCTCATTTTGCATCTTAATTCTGCACTCTGAGATGCCAAAATTTAATCACTTGTTTCTTTTGGCATTTCCAAGAACTCCACAAAGTTTCATCCGAATCCGTTCGGTACTTTTTGAGTTATATCCTGCTGACAAACCAACAAACTAACCAACAACCAACGCCAGTGAAAACATACCTCCTTCGGCGGAGGTAATTATCTGTATGTTGCAACACACACACAAAAATGTGTGCGCATGGGTGGATCATTATAAGTATCTCATTTTTCTCTTGAAAGACAACACATTGACTTGATTGACTTCTAAAACATTGTTAGGATGCCACATACAGTCGTCCCTCGCAAAGTCGCGACGGCCCGGATCCACTACACGACCACCGCGATATATATGCGGGTCGCGGTGTTGATATACATTGAAATTTAGAGAGATTTGACATCACCCTGCGTTAAACCTACCGCCATTTTGCCTTGTTGTCGTACGTGAGTCTGAATACATGTACGCGGCCGGACCTTTTTTTTTGGGGGGGGGCACCATCTTGCTATTTCGAAGATTTACCAGTTTTCAACTAGTCAAATATCTTAAAAACCACCGAATATTTCTTAATTTTAGTACCCCCCACATTGTAGGCCATGCTGGAAATTACGGATTCTGGCATTTTCGTGAAGAAATTTAGATAATTAAGTGAATTTAAGGTGTTATAAGTTGTTCATATGGGGACGTTTTGCCGTGAAAAACGGGAGCCAAGCTGTCGTCGCGTAGTAAAAGAACTGCGAGATGTCGAGGGGCGAAGTAGCGAGGGCCGACTTTATGTATATACTTTTATCTAAAAGTGTTTAACTAACTTTCATACAATAAATAGGAGATTGTTAGCTCAGTGGAAGTGGGATCAGCTCATAATGATGAGGGTGCAATTTTGTCTCCTGAGGGGTCTTATTGATCACCGTCAGTAAAATTATCCAAGGTTCTCAAGATAAATTATAGTATATCTTCAATAGAATATTCAAAGTATTTTCGTTTTTTTTTTTAACTTCATTTTTAAACCGAAGTAAATGCAAAATAAAAATAGGATTTTAGTCTAAAAATGTATACTTCAAAAAAAGAACAAAATAATCAAATTTGTACGAATAACCCATATAAAATACTTTAATCATCAGATTGGGTTCTTTGGTGTAGGATCCAAAGCACAAGATCCTCCTCCGTGATTCAAATATGTCGGCGATGTGTCTACTGATATTGTCCTTGAGAAGTTCATTTTTCTTTGTTGCAGTCCTCTTGGAGTTCGTCAGGCATGGGGACAGCACTCATGAGTGGTTGTTGGGCGGCTAATTAAGGATATCCAGGATGAAGGACTCATCCAGATGGGTCTATTAGTAGGGAACGAAGGATTTGCCCTCCTTTTCTATGTATAAAAAACTATACATCTCAAATTCGTATGCGAATTATATGATTGAAATATTAAAAAAAATATCTGAGATGTAATCTTAAATATACTTACTGAAAAAATTAAAACAGCCCATGAACTATATATTTCAAATTCTTTTTTTCTTTGCTTTTTATATTTAAATGTTGATTTTTATTTTACGAAGAGTTTTTGGTTTGGAATTCCTATAAAATGAAATGTTTATTGCTACAAATAAATATGTAATTTAGATTTAAAGAAAGAAAAAAAGGTAAGATTTGCATAGAATTGGATTGCGGTCTATTGACGAAATCCGATGTTGCGCAATAAATAATTATTTTCCTTGCATTCTATATAATTGAACAGTAAAACGACTTTAATAGCCGATAAATTAGCATCCTTTGCAGTTTTCGAATTGTGTGCATTTATATAAAAAGATACACAGGCAGAATTTGATTTGGCTTTTTGCCTTTGGACAAAATAGGGCAATTCACTCAAGGCAATCATTTTCACAGGATTTTCCTAAGCTTTGTCTCCCGGTCAATGCTTGACAACATCAATTTATTAGGTGATTTTTGCCCACAATTTATGGAAGCACGGACTTTTTAAAGCAAAAATAAATGCTTGGATAATTAATCAAATATTTAAAAAATCAGAGTTTTGATCAAACAAGAACATTTATGAGCGAAACTGCATATTTGATCATGCTGATATATGTCTAATATATATCTTCTTTATTTTACTTATCGTTTTCGTTTCTATACTACTTATATGTGTATGCATATAAGTAGGTGTTACCGGGACCTAAGTCAAATATGTCAAGCGTTAGTAAGCCCGACAGTAGTGCCATTGGAAAATAAATAATCACGGACAAATGAATTGTTGATGGATCAGAATTGCTTCAGAGTTATTGTAGTCAGAGTAGACGCTATTATATGAAAAAGGCGTGTCCTTAGAACTTTGCATTCATTTCCTGTCGCAGCTGTCATGACAGCGTGATTTTTTAATACAATTATGGTATTTAGTTTGGTCTGTTTAACTTTTGTCTTTGTATTTACCAAAATAAATAAAAAAATCACTTTATACAGAAACATTAGATTGCGAATCCATTTATCTGAGATCGCTTCATTTTTCCTGGGCTTACAACATGCTCGATATCTTAAACTCTTGATCCAACAACACCTACTGCTATGCACCAACTAATATTTTGGTAGTAAAGTTATGAGAAGAAAACGCTTATAAATGAAAAAATGCAGTTCCTACATAATTATCAAATTTTAGAAAAGTTATAAATGTTTAATAAATGTCATACAAAATGTTATTTTAAAAAGTTTTTCTTGTTTAAGATGAAGTTTGAAGTTTTTAGAATCCACATGACATTATTTTTACTTTCTAAAAATACCTTCTGTCCATGCAAAGAGTGATGGACATTTGGAAAGCATTAAGGAAAAACAAACATAAAGTACTAATGACGACATTTGCTTAGTTGCTATATTACATACAAAAGTATGCATATATATATTGCTCTTAATAGATTGAAGAATACAGGGGTGTGGCAGGTGAATCTAAACTAACTTTGAGTACTTGTATCTCAGAAACCAGTTAGGGTAGAAGCTTAAAAATGTATGAACTGGTTAGTATATCCTATGAGCTTTGTTTAATAACAAAAAGATTGAAAATGTCCTCGGAACTTGAGCGCAGGACGGCCATTATTGTGGCGCTCCGTTGCGGCCGTGCGCCCAAGGAGATCATCGACTTCTTCAAATTCCCCAAAGCTACTGTTTACAGCATTGCCAAGTCCTTCAAGGAGTCGGAGGACATCGTGGAAGGATTCCTAACACCGGAAAGAAAGACTCCAGACCGATCCCAAGTCAGGAAGAGGAGCGCCGAATCTCGACATGTTCTGGTCAAAGGAGTTCTGGCCCCCCAGCAGCCCTGACCTCAACCCCTACGACTACTACTTGTGGGGCGTCCTTGAGAGGGACACTAACAAGCGTGCTCACAACACTGTGGACTCCTTGAAAGCTGCCATCATCCAGGCAGTGGCCAACTTGTCCAGGGAACAGGTGACTCATGCCATTGGGAGGTTCAGGCACCGTGTGGAGGCTGTTATTGTGAAAGGAGGAAGTTGGATTGAATGGACATTAAGAGAAAAGTCATTTAAATTTGTGTGATATGAAAAAGTCAATAAAAGGTCTTGTTCTTGGATATGAGTATCTTGTTTCCGTGCTAAAAAAAGTCTAGATTCGCCTGCACACCCCTGTAGAGTTACTAAAAGAGTTAAGAATATTAGGAAGTCATTTTGATCCGAAAAGAAAAATTAAAACAAAGGATATTATCTTTGATAAGTCTGTTTCATTAAGAAAACATTGACCTTGACTTAGAATTGCAAAGTGTATAATTATATTAAAGGGACACAATAACGTTAAAATAATATTTCATTGTGTTAACGCTTATGTTTTCAAATCATTTAGTTGATTCTTGAGATGGATCCTTAGTTTGAAAATAAATTCCCATTATTATTATAACAAAACGAATTGATACATTTTGTATCAATGTACTCAAGAAAATGTGTAAAAGAGTATTGTTGAGTTATTTTATTATTTTAAGTGTCAGTACGTTTAATATATAGCTTTGAAGTCTTGTTGAAGTCTTGAATACTTCAAGAATTCTATAGACTTCCATACACTTAATCAAGAGCTGTATTCGTTGCAACCACCGACATATATAATAATTTGATGCACGAAAAATTTAATAAAAATGGAAATAAAAAATGACATCCATTTAGATTGCTTTTACGGCAAAATAAGTCTATGTTCTTAAAGTCGATGCAACAGGATGAATAAGAAGGAGAGAGTATTGTTATCTGTAGAAGAAAATATTCAAATTAGCCCGCCATGTGAAGCACCAATATGTTGCTTATAACCGAATGCTAATTATGCTTTTTATATATATAATAGTAGAGATGGAGATCCAGTAGAATCGTTGACTTTTCTGGTAGAAATTACGACCCTTATCTCTTCTAGGAGAAATGTTGACTTAAATATGTAGATAATATTTTAAGATGTTGTACAAACTATTTCTTTCATTTGCCATTTTTATTCTATATTTTGGTGGAAATGATTTCATTTTTGTGTTCAGGAAGCAAATGCGACGCAATGTTTTACTACCATTGTATCTATATCACTGACTTATATAATAATAATAATTTGATACTCATCTGAGAAGAAATCAGACATGATAAAAATAGTTTACATATTTAAATCGTCATTCCTCCTATAATATATATAACACTTCTGATCTCTCCTAGGAAAGGATACGATCGTGATCTCTACCAGAGAGATCAATTGGATCTCAATCTCTACTGTGACATATATATATATATATATATATATATACTATATTCCTGCATGACGTCATTGCATGTTATAAAAATAATCCCATTGGATTATAGCTACTCCTGAATAGAGTCACCTTTGATATTATGACATGGAGCACCATTGCACACCAACTCACGTAAAAGAATATCATCCTTAAGACTCGTTCGGTTTTTTATGGTCTCGATCAATATTATCTCTTGAGATAAAATATTTTACAAGCATCTTTTAAAATTAATAAATCTGTCGAAAAAAAGACAGAAAATGAATTTGACAACGGAAAATTGATGTTTATTGTTGAAAATTTGCAGACAATTTCCATTAAATAAATTTTCCTTATAGTCCTAAAATATGAAGTTATTGTAGTTCAAATATAAAATTTTGGCCTCACTTCATTTACAAGTTAAAAGTGTTTATTTTCTTGTAAAATAATATTTGGGACCACTTTGCTTCTGCTCACTGTGTTGTTGTTTTCTCTCTGTAAATGTCATATCATAAAATCTTTTTAATGTCTTCGAAGTTACGCAGAGCAACAGTAGGATTGCTTTTTTTGTTCATAGAAAGGAAATAGGCAAGAGATAACAATTTAGAGCACTTTAAGTGTGCACTCATTCCTTTGAAAAAGTATTTGCATTTTCTTAAAATAGATGTTCAAAATCAACACAAACAAGAGGCATATATACACTCAGAGAGTGCAAACCTCCGCCGTCACGGGTCCTTATGACCTTCCGAGGCGGATTTTTCACGACTGGGGCGGCGTAGAGGGACGGGGAGGGTTTTCCTCGACGGAAATTCCGAGAGGAAGACGCTCCCGGCACCCGATTTCACAGCACAGCGACATCTATTGGCAGAGTAGGCTAACTTGAAATATTTATTAGTATTTAGCTCATTTCGCATCTTAATTCTGCACTCAGAGATGCCAAAATTTAATCACTTGTTCCTTTTGGCATTTTCAACAACTCCACAAAGTTTCATCCGAATCCGTTCCGTACTTTTTGAGTTATCCTGCTGACAAACAAACCAACGCCAGTGAAAACAATACCTCCTTCGGCGGAGGTAACAAAGATGTGTGAAGGGTATTTTGTATTAAGTAAATCCAGCCTTTCGACATAGAAATTGTAAAATACTCTGTAAAGGGTATCCAAGCCATGCATTTAATAACAATGAATGCACAAAAAATTAAAATATTTTTTTAACTTGTTAAAATAACGAGTTGCTATTTTAAGGGAGGTTTTGTGTCTATTACAGGTATTCATATAAATTCATGCCATTTTCGTTTTAAGGTTTGATTTAATATGGGCTTTGATCAAAGAAACCAAACTGGAGCTTTTTATGTGATTTGTTGAAATACAAGGAGCGTGAATAATAATATAAACATTTTGATTATGAAAATGGCATCCCTTCACTCTTGTCCTCTTGCGGTGTGAATATCAATTTTGAGATAACAATATTATCACCTTTGAGAAATCAGCGTCTTTCCTCATGGGCCATGTGATGTAATGAATTCGGTGAATATGGTATTCCGATATTAATACCCTTATAGCGAAGCATCTTTTTATGCTGAGGGCAAGAAAAATTGTTTTTATGAATCACATATGCCGATAAATAGATCTCTGCTGATAAGAAATTGAAGAAAAAAATTGGCAAAAAGTTCAATAAAAACCACCTTTTTCAAAACATCTAATTGAGCAAAATTGCAGGTATTAATTCAACAGCAGGAATTAAATTTTTAAGGATTAATATGAATTCTTTATTTTTTATTATTTTTTTTTTTTTAATAGTTATAAATTATATTTCATTCATACACATTTTTGTAAATAGAAAGTAGTAGGGGACAAATGATCAATATATAAAGTTTAAATCACGAAAATGCTTTAAAAAAAATAAAACTTGGATTAAATTTTTTCATAAAATATATAAATGTTTATTATAATTGATTCGGTCTAGGAGGGAGATGTATCTTTCCACCAACTTGTCCAGTCCTATAGGGAGAGGGTTCCCCTTGACCCGCGAGGTGTACAGAATTCCTTGAACCTTGGAATTATGGACTCTATTTGAAAAGCGTTCTCATAATTGGGGGACGTTGATATTAGCCAGTCTGGGGGTTCAAGGTGTTCACCGTATGCCCTTTGAATTTTTTCCTCTACTGACTTAACAACAGGATAATGATTAGGCAGAAATAGAAAAAGTGGAACGAGGTCTCCTTCTCTTTCCCACACCAGTGGCATAGTTGATCTTCTGAATAGATCTTCGATTTACTCATGAAGAGAGATGAAGTTGCCAGCCTGTATCGGAGCCATTTCTGTCTTGAATCTGAGAAGGGATTCTTCATTATGATTTGAATATGAATTCTTTATTCAACTGTGTTGGAATCTGGCTAGAGTCAATGATTAAATTGAAGCATTCATTGTTTCTTTCTTCCTTTAGAATAAGATGGAGTTTTTTTCTATTTCTCGTGCATGGCAAGGAGGTCATATTTAATTTTTTAGTATTCCAGTGCGTTATAGGTAGCTGGAACTTCGTTCACCCCTTGTTTACTCAATCCTTTTTGGTTGAAGGCGCTTATCGTTTATATATAATTTTGGAGGACCCTCAGTTACTTCAAAATACTCTTTTATTCGCAGTAATTTCTCATTTGCGATTTATTTATAAGTTAGTGTCCACTTTATTTAGGTTCCTGGATTAACTGAGGGTAGCGAATAGCTTCACTATATGTTCAAAATGTACCACAAAGAACAAACTTATTCTTCAATCAAAGCAAATTTAACTAGGATATCTAGCTGAGGAAACATATACGATGCTTCTTTGAAATCGTCTCATATATATATATATATATATATATATATATGTATATATATATACATTTATATATATATATATATGTATATCAGGAAACGACCGGGTACCCTACCCGGTCCCGGCTGTCTTTTGTACGTCCCGGCCCGGTGATTTTATAAAAAATATTCAAAAATTATTTTCTAAAAAACGTCATCACTTGCTTTACAAAGTGTTATTTTTAATTTCAAAAATTATAGGACTTTCAGAATGACAAAGGAACGAAAATATATTAAAATCCCGGCCCGCTTGAAAACATTAAGTCCTGCGGACCGGTCCAGGCGCAAAAAGGTGTCCCGGTCGTTTCCTGATATATATATATATAATATCAAAACACTGAAAAAAATTGAATTTAAAATTTATTTTGTATATCAGATTAACACATGAATATGAGACTTATAGTCTCCTTGATGTATTTGATCTAATTTTATTCTATTGACACGCACTATTGTTGTGAAAGGGTTCAGTGGACAGAGTTGTATGCATAGCTGCCTCTTTTTGTTGCTGTGAACGTTGTACATATGTATACATACTTATTGCTGTAATCAAAGAAAATGAGACAAAACTTCATATTAAGAGTTATTTTTTGAAAGAGAGTGAGTCACCTTGAGAGAGACCTTGTTGAGGAGATAGACTCCACTTATAAACACATACATAATATCAATGCATAGTTATTTTTAAATATAACTATATATATATATACGATTTAGCGAGTGCAAGGTTCACCTATGAATGTTTTAACTTGCATGTTTGATTGGTTGATAATGAAATTGTATATATATCAAATAAGATTATTGGATCCTTTTTATCACATTGGTAATCTCTTAGACTATTTTGGTGAGCAGAATTTTGTTAAATTGATATCAGCAGTCAAATGAATATCGGGATTTTTTTTTGTGTGTAACGTTATTAACTCACAGTTCTGTCTTCTAAGACTCTACTAATGTATGGGTTTTCAAATATTTACTATCCAAGTCCTGGCTGTTATATGCAACCAAACACTCGTACGCAAATGAATTGCCAATAAAAAAGAACTATTTCTTCGTAACATCATCCTAATATAAAAAATGGAGTCCTTGTATTTAGTTTTAAATAATCTATTTAATCATGCGTTAAAAGAGATCGTGACTCTATCAAGTTCTTTGTGGTTGAAGAGCCTGTCGGATACTCTTTCACAAATGTATAGTTTGCTTTATATAAAATGTGATATTAATTCTTAACTTTTGAAATCTATAATTTATATTACTCGCTATTTGGGCGCCTACGGCGCCCATATGTTCGCCCTTCGGGTATGGGTAGGTTTGGAGCTAGTTTGTGAGTGAAACAGACCTTAAGAATATAAGAGAGGAGAGAGAAAATAATTTTCTGTTTTGTACAAACATTCCTCATAAAAAGTTTGACTTTGTACAAAAAATATGTTTTAAGTCACATGAGATGCTTTTTTCTTTTTCTATTCTCTAACTCTCCTCCTCCTCTTTTCTTTTTCTTTTTCTCTCTTTACCTTGAAAATAGGTAGTAAAATCAGACAAGGTCTGAATTTTTTCTTCTTCATTTCTGGTCCCATCACTTTGCAAATAGTTTTATTAGGTCCGTCTTGACCCAAGGATTCCATAGGTACCTTCAAAGTTCAAATCTGACCATAAATGTGGGAGGAGATACAGACGGACAGAGATTGGTGAATTAATATATAAATAAAGATGCGATAGAATGAAGAATATACACCAATATTGTATTTATGTAATTTTGAAATTATATGTATGTTAAATAATTATAACCTTTTTAAATAAAAACAAAATTTCTAGAGCTGTGGGTCTAACACAGTCAAATGAAGGAGTTCAAAAAATGGGATTGGATTACGAATGAAAACAGGTTTTGCACTTATATTTTCCATAGAGATATAGATAGAGATCTTATTCCCTCTAAATAGCAGAGAAACATCGTTCAGCTGTATTCTGGACACAATGACGTATTTCTCTGAAGAATCAATAGAGATATAAAAATATAGAGAGCTTATTCCCTCCAATACAGAGTAACATCGTTCAACTGTATTCTGGACACAATGACGTATGCCTCTGAAGGATCCAATAAGCTCTCTATGTCTTTATTTCTCTGTGATATTTTCCCCACCAGATACACATAAATATATCAAAATAATTTAGAAAATGTTGTTAGACATAGTCACGAAGGTAAAAGAGATCTTTAATATGATAGATATTAAAACAATATTGATTTATGGCTGAGTCAGCAATAGCGGAAGAAGATGCTTGGCTGCAACGCCTCTTCCACAGAAACTATATCCTTCTCTCAAGCGACCTAAGAATAGGATAGGTGGTGGATTATTATTACTCGCTTCTATACTTCCAAAGTGCTATAGAAAAATAATAGAGGATCTGGGTGCTCATCCAAATAAAGAATGGCGACTTGTTTACACGTCTTCCAAATACTATACTTGGTTGCATATGGGTACGCTTCTATCAAATCAAAAACTTGAGGAATTATCTCCTCTTCTTGCGTCGATGCAAATAATTTTATGGAAAGCCAAACATGTCTACCACTCTGACACTTCGGTAGACATAATACACCAAAACAGAAATGTCAAACCATTTATAAATAGATTTGGCGACCCCTCTCGCTTAGAAGAGATCGGATTCCACTTTTGGCGGAGGAAGGTTTCGGTTTCCACTTCAGAGATCTGTAAAAACCTTATGCCCTTCTATGTCGTGGTTTTCAAAACTAATATTTGACAAGCACATATTGAATGAAGTACGCATAATAGCGGGAAAGTTTTTAAATCTTCTAAGTCTTCCTCCGTCATGGGAAAAAATAATTTTTAATTCAACCTGTGGAATCGCTGACGGGTCCAAATTCACGGCTCAATTCCAAATCTCAGCAGACCTCATCAAATTTTATTATCCTTGCAATAACTGCGTTTTTTTTATTTAATAATACATTACACGCCTTCGTGGATTGTCTTCTACTGAAGACGATCAAGCACTTTACTCATCTAAACGTTTGTGGTAAGGTGGACTTAAATTCGAACGTGGTTAGAGCTACAATTCTTTTTGGAGCATTCAGAAGAAGAAAGAAGATCTCTCCTCATCAAAAGGCTGTTGAATTTGCACTGCTCAACATGAAATCATTAATTGCGAAGAGACTAACAAATAACTCTTATATTCGAATCGAAGACCTTAGAGCAATTATGATTGGGGCAGCGGCTCGTTATTCAGCCCTCTCAATAAAAATTCCCAATTCATCTGCGACGTCATGAACATGGGCCGGAGATTTGATTAAGTTTATTCCTTCAAATTCTCTCGAATACCTCAAACTCATCAAATCGACAATAAGACGACATCAACGTTTTATATTGAATAAGAAATAATTTTTAATATGTCATTTATATTATGGTTTTATCTTTAGACAGTAATTTTGAATTATAATGTTCATTTATGTTTTGTTTTAACGTAACTGTCTTAAGATTGTGTTTTTTAATCTCCTACTTTCTAGTGTATTCTTATATTTTTACACTGTATGGATTTTAGCTAATAAATAAACATCTTACCCATTTAAAAAAATATATATTGATTTAATAATTAATACTTGTCGGGACATTCGAAAAAGAAGAAGTTGAATTATGAAACATAAAAGTGGATTTTATTATTTAGGTCGAAATTTAAAAAAATTGAACGAGTTACAACAATATTTCAAAGAAGTATTTAGATATAGTTGTGATATATAATATGATACATCACGATCGTATCCTCTCCTAGGAGTGACTACCATCGTGATCTATATCAGAACTTTTTAGAAGAGATCAGAAGTGTTATATCTCATAAGAGGAATGACGACTTAAATGGAGATGGGTTGACGATGTTATTCAAACTATTTTTATCATGTCTGATTCAAACTATTTTTATCATGTCTGAATTATCAATAAGTATCATATATAATATAGGTTGGTGATATAGATACAATGTTTGTAAAATATTGCGTCGTATTTGCTTCCTTGAATACAAAAATGAAATCATTTCCACATAAAATATAGACTAAAAATTGCAAATGAAATAAATAGTTTGTAGAACATCTTAAAATATATCTCCATATATAAGTCGTCATCTCTCCTAGAAGAGATAAATATCGTGATATCTACCAGGAGAGTCAACAATTCTACTGGATCTCTGCTGCGATAAATACAATCAATTTCTTTATGGAATTCAATCGAGTATGAGAGAAAACACAAAAATATTCGTGTTTTTGTCTCCATATTAGTCAAGATCCACTCCCAAAACGAGAGCCTGTGAAGTCAAGTTAGTTACATTTATCCTATGATTCACATCCAGTACAAACTTTGTATTATGAATAAAGACGTACCGAATTGTACACGTTGGATTTATATGTATTCATTTACCGTGAGGTCATAGACGAAGTAGGTTATTGTTTCAGCTTAGTCATCCCACATGTAAATATGGAGTTCATGGAATATGTAATTACCTACTGATTTTTAATGACATATATTTAAATACATAACAACACGTGTATCAAATTCTGGTTCGGAAGCCTGTACACAATTTTCATCCGGCATACAATTTCTGTTAAAAGAGAAGTAAATGCCAATTACATTGTATTAATTTGTCTGTCTAAATTAATAATAAAAACCATGGGGATTATTATAACTCATATTCAATGTACATAATTCACGTAAAGAACGTCTTTCAAGATGCTCAAACTGTATTGTATAAGTCTCCTTTTGTAATAAAAAAAAACCTTTAATACATTCTTGATGCAGTTTGGCCATAGTTGCATGTTTTTGCAAGGAGATTGCAATGCATACGTAATGAAAAGGTCTTAAAAGAAGACATGACTCATACAATAAAAATATGATATATATTCATTGTTGTTCTGATTGACATTTTACTGCTATTATTGTTATTTTAATGAATAACTTTGTCATGTAGAGTTTAAAGAACTCCCAGGCAAGAAGAATACGTCATATTATTAATGAAATGGAAGAAGCTGCGTCCAGTGTGTGGTAAGAGTAAAAGCTTCGTCATTACAGAGAGCTTAGAAAAGAAGGTCTCCATAACGGCCAAAGACAGGGCAAAAGAGAGATTATATATACGGATTAGAAAATCTTAAAAACTAGCCAGTGACGTCATTAAGCATTGTATTTTTGAGAAAACCGTTCAGTGTGTCAATTTGAAGCTTGAAGAGTCGATATATAAAAATGAAAAGGAATGATGAAATCATTGAAGAGCCTTAAATAATTTAATAAGGAGTAGTATTAATAATAAACAAGCTGTATAGGCTAAATAAAGCCTAAGGCTGAAGGTTGTTGGACTAAATATAATCAATGTAATTACACTCTAATGTTACGAAAAAAAGTATGTTGAAGGGGGCAACAAATTAGACTAGAAGACCATATTACCATAATGCATCAATATTATTAGCATTTTATAACTTTAAATATATAACAAGGGTGAAAATGGCTAAAAGTTCTTACAGGCACTCTGCATTTTGAACGATCTCAACCTGTTACGACATTTTTATCAAGGTTTTAAGTGCCGTGCTGACCCAACTATGGCACTTAACTTTTCTCCCTTTCTTGAAAGTATGTGTCATGTGCACATTACTTCTAGCATATCATAAGAAATGCATGTTATGTGTGACGTCAATGGTGATAATTTATCCTACGCCTTATACGTGGCCTTCCTTACCTTAGGAGGAAAGAGAGTGAGAGAAGTAGGAGCGCGATGTTCCTTCCTCTGTAGGTGCTGCCCATTTCCTTCACTTCTGCCCTTGCCTCTCTCTGCCCTCCTGCTTCCTATAATCATCTCTGTGTCTCATCCTCCTTCCGTTGTGTTTTTACTCACTGGATTCATAGATTTATCATCCCTTCGTGCTCTCTTTTGTTTACTCTCTTCATCTTATTCCGTGTCCATTCGCCATGACTTCGAATGCCCTATGTCCGAGGCCCGATTGGAAGAGACCCGCCGTCCAGGTGGACGAGGTTCAAACATCATGAAGGTTAACGTCGAGAAAATGCTGGAGCGAGACGGGAAGCTTGGGCAGCTGGAGGAACGAGCGGATCGACTACAGGAAGGCACGGAGCAGTTTCATCGCTCCGCTGTGCGGATCAAGAGGAAACAGTTTTGGCAAAATATGAAGATGAAAATCATTATCTGCGTTGTCATTTTGTCATCCTCGTCATTATTATTGCCCTTATGTTCTCCTAAAATCTAATAAGACCACAGACACACACTTTATCCCCTCAACTAATGAAAGTTTGCCTTATATTCCTTCTATTATTAGCATTATTATCATTAGTCGAGAGATCTGATTAAGTATTACCTCCCTCCCCCTCCCCCCTCCATGTTATATATGCAGGACTCTTACGTGTCTATGTACTGTGCTATGTGCTATGTCTTTATAAAGCTAAATTTATTATCAACAAAAACTCTTCACAACTATATATTTTTATATCCATTATTATCTCTTTCTATAAGGCAGTTTTTATTATTATAAATATATATATTTAATAATGTTTAAAAAGTCCATTTAATAAATAGCCATTTAATACTAAAGCTTAAGACATCCTTATATTATTAGACTTCACGTCCCACCATAGTCCTTTTTCATCGTATACTCCTCTTCCTCCTCCTCTTGTTATTGTGTACTTTTTGTGTATCTCCTCTCTCTTGGAATGAGCAGTTGTTGGCGTGAAGTAATGTTAGTTTTTCTCCAGCCTTTATTCCCTTTATTCTTCTAATTGTGCTCATTTACCTCTGGGGCCCTAAGAAGAAACGGGCTCTGCCCTGCTTATCCACGTGTTGTCTTACTCATTAAGATTGGTAGTTTATTTTAAGGCAGTTATAATAATAATTTTTGGGGAAATATCTCTGATTAGCGTGACGTTTGAATGTGCTATAACATATTATTGTAAACATTGATCTTAGTGTGTTGAAGCAATTCATTCGTTTAATATTAAACTAACTACTGGCTCTTATCAAATAAAACTTTATAAAGAAGAGTAAGTTTAATAATATATTTTAGCATTCTGACGACACGGTTTTTATCCATATCTAGTATCCTATTGACAAAAGGTCTTTGTTTTCGCCTTTAATTTGGCTCACAAATTTAACTTCATATATACACCTTTCCATGAAAAACCTTTTTTTAATATTATTTCATGTGTCGTATTTTAAGTTTTAGTTAAAGCTCATTAATTCATTTATTTCCAAAGTTAGGGTTTGTTTCCTACAATCGGTGCTTCCATATTATATTTTAGTGTTTCGTGATTCATATAAGAGATTAAATAAGAAATAGATCAAATAAATTGTGTTGATTAAGTTTATATTAATGCCAACTCGATGAATTCGTTGGCTTAGAAACTCGGCCCTACTTAATTAATAAGCTCACAATCTCCGTTTTAAATGCCGATATAATCGCCAAGTCAGGCGGATATTAAAGTATCCAGCGTTTAAATGAGCGATAGTTATATGTTATACTTATTATTTATAGCTGACGATTTCTTTTATTTTAATTCCATTGAATCAACAATTGCTTATATATCTTTTGTGTTTAAAAAATCTATTTCATCCTACTTATCCTATTATCCATGTAATCACATTTTGTTAATAACTTACTACATTAGATTGACAACAGTTTATGTAAACTAAATGGATTAATGCCATTCTTTTACTAAGCACCGGATTATGAATTATCAAATTGTTTTGAGGTTCTGATAACTTCAAGATACTTTATCTGTGTCCCGATTTTTATTTTAAATAAATCATTTAATATCAATAGAATAATTCACATTATGCTCCAGAAGCGTGATCTGTTTGGTCAAACCGCTTATATACATAATGATCTTGTAAGAGTCGAGAATGAGGAGCTCTTATTTTTCAAATGTTTGAAATGTTAGCAACGAAGTTCATTCTCTGTTCCTTTGTGATGAAAAAGGACGACATGCAAAATTTGAACAAATCAGGAAATGCAGCGAGGTCGCTCAACGAGCTCAAAGTTTTGAAAAATGAGTAAAATATGTTAATCCGCAAAGCGATACAGCACAAATTAAAGAAAAAATATAGTGTACTTCGAGACATATTTGTGATATTTTAAAATCAAAATCAGTGTCTCTAAAACAACGATAAAAATTCAGCATATAATTTAGCATATTCAATAGCTCTTTTAAAATTAACTTTACTCGCCTACAGAAGATGACGTTGTTCGATTGAAAGCAAAATGGTGTTTATAAATTTAGTAGACGTTTTCATCATAAATGATCTTAGAATTAAGTACCGTCTGAGTTTTTAGTTAATCAATTCAGAGCCTAATTTAACCGGTTAAGAACCGAGCATGAAAAAACTGAATATGTATATATATTTATGTTGTGTGACCGATAATTGTCTGATGCACTTTAATTTCATTATTTGCGTCATTTTATACGTTAAATATGCGTTTTAATTGACTCTCCATTATTTTCTTGACATGATTTAGTATAGCTTAATTTTGAAGCTAAAATTCAAATCTTCATTTGATATGTTAGATGCTCTGAAAATGGCTATGCTTTAAGAGAATTAGGGAAATATATTTTTATTTAAAATAAATAACAGTTTTACTCATCGGATAGGAATAATATTCTAGTCTGATTGGCAACCATCGCTATCTGTATAGAAATGAACGAAGAAGAAAAGCATTTGAAGTGAAGTGAATAAAAGAGTCATTTACGTCATTAATAGAACAACAACCAACTTATACATTTATACGAGTTACGTCCTAAGTTCTTCCAATAATACTCTTATTATCCATACCCGTTGCCTTGGATTGACCACATAGACCAGCCTTCCTATAAAGTACTCGCCCCCCCCCCCCCTCACTTTGCTCCACAATGGAGGCTGTTCTCTGTGGCCCATCCGTGGCAACGGGAGTGAATTCAAATATTATGGCAAGAACTCATTTAAATTACTCAGTCTATGGACAATTTTATGAGTGAATATATTATTTTAAAATTATTAACAAAGAAGGAGGAAATATTTGCTCGTACTAAACACCGACTGGTGAAAAGAAAGCAAAGTTGAAGGCAATTCAACGCACTGGGTGGAGCGGCAGGTTGGACAACGAATGTTATTTGATAGCAGTTTTAAGAATATGAGTATTTTTAAGCAAAAGGGCTGATATTGCAAATAAATTCACTAGAAATTACAATCCCATCATTTTCACTAAAACTCACATGCATAAATTATGTAATGCGACCGACATGTAACAACAAAAAAGAGAGAATTGGGAGGGGGATATCTCCATTAATCAGCTGTAACTCAATCCTAAATGAGATAATTGGAATTTAAAAAATATATTTAAAAAAATATGAAACTGGATTAGCCTCAAAGATTTTATTGCCGAGTGTTATCATATTCAAATGCACCATGAATATTTTTATATTTTATGATTCTTGTTTTGATCAAACCTTCATTGATCGAATTATGACCGTTCTAATCATGAGTTTTAATCGACCTATCAAAATAATAGTATCCATAGGTGATGTATAAATATTGGGGTCAATGGATGGGTATCAAACCATAGAGATATAAAGATATAGAGAGCTTATTCCCTCCAATTAGCAGAGAAACATCGTTCAGCTGTATTCTGGACACAATGACATATTTCTCTGAAGAGTTCATAGAGATATAAAGATAAAGAGAGCTTATTCCCTTGAATAGCAGAGAAACCATAGAGATATAAAGATATAGAGAGCTGATTCCCTTCAATAGCAGAGAAACAACGTTCACCTGTATTCTGTGTGTTCAAAATAAACAAAGTAATATTTTTTACGTCATAGTAAGCTGATCATAGAGATATATACTATCTCTATGATCAGATGACGTAGTACATATTACTTTGTTTATATTTTAAATACAGATGAAGGGAATTGGCTCTCTATATCTTTTTATCTCTATGAGAGAAACATCATTCAGCTGTCGCCATTGCCCAATATAAACGAAGTAATTTGATCTACGTCATCGTAAGTTGATCATAGAGATAGAAAGATTTGTTTATATTGGCAATATGACGTATACCTCTGAAGAATCTAATAAATGTCTTTATATCTCTATGTATCAAACCCATTCTTTGTTGATTGGGGAATCCCTCAATCCTACCTCTTCATATATTCTTTATTCTATATACGAGGCCTACCACCAAGGAACACTAGACACACTGGTGTCGAGTACTCCTTGGGCCTATATAAAGATTTTTATTATCAATAACAAAAAGGGGGTTGTTTACACCTGTGAAGTTATCAATGGGAAAGAATGAAATTCCCTTGTAGTAGATTTTATTATGTATGCATTATACTCGTATATTTACATTACAAACAGAGGCTTTTGATTCGGGTGCTTTTCATATTATGTGTGTGTTAAATGTTAAGCACCACCCCTCCTATCAATACTTATTTGCTCTAAGAATCAAAATGACTTGTTTCAAATATGGGTATTTAGATAAGAATGAGTGCCAAAACATTATACCTATATTAGCGCTAAAAACATATGACTCATTTTATGGCGGATTTTACAAATATTAAGGTGTCATCGTACTCTCATTCATAAGAGATTATACAATTTATTTTCATCACTTTGAGCAAAAAAATATAGAGATATATACGATGTTATTCGGCACTATTTGTACTTTCCCGGAATTCTTTATTACCTCCGCCGAAGGAGGTATTGTTTTCACTGGCGTTTGTTAGTTTTGTGGTTTGTCAGCAGGATAACTCAAAAAGTACTGAACGGATTTGGATGAAATTTTGTGGAGTTGTTGGAAATGCCAAAAGCCAGAAGTGATTAAATTTTGGTATCTCTGAATGCAGAATTAAGGCGCCAAATGAGCTAAATACTACTAAATTTTTCAAGTTAGCCTACTCTGCCAATAGATGTCGCTGTGATGTGAAATTGGGTGCCGGGAGCGTCTTCCTCTCGGAATTTCCGTATAGGGAACCCTCCCCCGTCCCTCTAACGCCTCCCCAGTCGTGAAAAATCCGCCTCGGAAGGCTCATAAGGACCCCGTGACGGCGGAGGTTTGCACTCTCTGAGTGTATATATGCCTCTAGTTATCTATGGAAATGGATGAACACTTCTTAAACGGGTGTTCTTAAACATGCACTTTTTAATCCCAAACTACCATATTTGTAACAGTTGGAACCGTTGGGTCCATTGGCAGGGGATTTGTAACCCCAAAATACAATAACTGTTGAACGCCAAAGCACGGATTGCCAGCTCTTTAACGAAGCGAGTGTATGTGAAGCCAGATACACTGCATTTTCCCTCAAAAATTCCGTCTCTTCGCAACGATTCGTGGACCTTTGCTTCAGAGAAGGTACTTCCCTTCAAGTTCCCTATCCCATTAAAAGATTTCACGTCGGATTTTGAAATATTATAAGTGATTTAGTATTTAAAATATTGGAGAAGCGTTTTTAAAATACTTATTGTGTTGTTTTATGTTTGATTAATTTTTATTCTATGTTTTAATTGTTGTCCTTTCTTTTCCAAAGTATTAATTTTAGACTACAATGTCTATTTATGTTTTTTACGCAATTACTTTGGAATTTTAAGAAGTGAAATCAATTGAAAAAACTGTGTCTGGTGGAACCCAAAGATTCTTTGGCATGGGATTAAACTCCAATATACCATTATTGTGTCCTGCGGAACCCGAGACTCATTGTCAGGGGATTTATTACCCCAAATACCAATTTGTGTCCGGCAGACCCAAGGACCCTGAGGTCCATTTGAAACCCCAAAACCACAATGATTTCGTGGGAACCCTAAAAATCCCTTGTTCTTCGCATTTGTAATCCAAAAATACTATTATTGTGTGGCAGCCCCTAGTGCTGCCCACTGGGTAGGGATTTTTAACCTAACAATATTTCACATTTATTTTAGGCAGAACTCGAGGCCCATTGCAGGGTATTTATAACACCCCAATTATCATAGTTGCCATCAAAAAAAGTTTGTGAGTATCTTTCCTTGGGTGTCCAAGAAATGTCCATCTGAGAAGTGTTAATGCAGAATGGCTGTCCTAGAGCTATTTAAAAAAACAAATGCAATATGTACTTTATTGATGTGGAAAAATGTTAACATATATCCAAATCCTTATAATTCTTGCCAAAGTGGGGTAGTCCAATATAAGTCATAAAATACTTTAATTAAAATATATTGGCTCAAAAAGAGAGCAAATACTATTTTATTACAAATTTATCATGTTAAAAGAAAACAATACATCTGTGAGGCACAACACATGAGTGGGATACTCATCATCATCATTGGACTTATTTCGCCATTCGCGAAAAAGAATGAGTCATCACGTCAATGTATTATTATTGCGAATTAAAAGTATCTTATTACTGTAAGTTTTCAGGTGCTCTGTTACTAGGATGAACGTAGGCTATATATATATGTATATATTATATATCAGGAAACGACCGGGACTTATATATATTTTCGTTCCTTCGTCATTCTCAAAAGTGACGACATTTTTTAGAAAAAAATCCTTAAAAAAAATCTCGTTGAAAGTGAGGAAAGAGTTTTTTTAGAAAAGGATTTTCTAAAAAAATCTCAAAGAAAGTGACGCCTTTTTTTAGGAATAATTTTCAATATTTTTTAAAATTTTAAAGATTCGTTTCTAAAAAAAATCGACATTTTCAGAATGAAGAACGAACGAAAAAGATAAACAAACTAAAACTTCATGGGTGTAATAATGATAAATATTGATCAGTTTAGTTGTGATCAGTGGCCGAGGACAATTTCAAAGATTAACATAATTTACCAAAGGCATGTAAAATATTACGTCAATGAAGTGAACAAACGGACATATATATATATAATATATATATATATATAGTTATATATATATATATATATATAATATATATATATATATATATATACCTATTATATATCGATATATATATATATATATATATAATCTGAAGTAATGATTTTATGACAACCGAAATATGAAAAAAATGATTACCCGCCGGTTTAAAAAAAACGCGGGACACTCAAAAAACGCCGGGACCTGGGCGGGTACCCGGTCGTTTCGTGATATATATATAACTTATGAGTTTATTTTTTATCATATAATATTTAGTACCAACTAGACTAGCATATATACACTCAGAGAGTGCAAACCTCCGCTGTCACGGGGTCCTTGTGAGCCTTCCGATGCGGTTTTTCACGACTGGGTGCGGCGTAGAGGGACGGGGAGGGTTCCCCTCGACAGAAATTCCGAGAGGAAGATGATCCCGATTTCACAGCACAGCGACATCTATGGCAGAGTAGCTAACTTGAAATATTTATTATTATTTAGCTCATTTGCATCTTAATTCTGCACTCAGAGATGCCAAAATTTAATCACTTGTTACTTGTGGCATTTCCAACAACTCCACAAAGTTTCATCCGAATCCGTTCCGTACTTTTTGAGTTATCCTGCTGACAAACAAACCAACGCCATGAAAACTAGAGGCATATATACACTCAGAGAGTGCAAACCTCCGCCGATCCCCACCTAATGAATCACTTTAACATAATACAATCCAATCATATATGTCTACATAGTAGGTGTGTTTGGTGAATAATGAGTGAGGAGAGAGCAAAGAAATAATAAAAGAATTATACACTCAGAGAGTGTGGTACCCCGCCGTTACCCCACACCATTCCTATTCAACATTCTCCCTTTCACACGCCCGATTTTCTATCTCTAATCATTGTTTCCTCTCTGTGAGCTCATTTTGCATATTAAAAACGCACTCAGAGATGGGAAGACGGAAGAAGTTTAAGCTACGTCACTAGTTAAACATAGTCCTGAGCTGATATTGAACAATACTACGTCAATGATACTACGTTTTTTTTAGCGTTTGTTCTTTCCTACTCCCTGAATAGAGACCCCATTTCATTTAGTATTTTTGCTCATTTTTGGCTATTAAAAAAGCACTCAGAGATGGGAAGACGGAAGAAGTTTAAGCTACGTCACTGGTTTTCATAGTCCTGAGCTTATATATGAACAAATATAACAAATACGTCAATGATATTTTTTTAGCGTTTGTTCTTTCCTACTCCCTGATAGAGACCCCATTTTCATTTAGTATTTTGCTCATTTTGTATATTAAAAAGCACTCAGAGATGGGAAGACGGAAGAAGTTTAAGCTACGTCACTGGTTTAAGCATAGGTCCTGAGCTGATATATGAACAATAATACTTCAATGAATATTTTTTTAGCGTTTGTTCTTTCCTACTCCGAATAGAGACCCCATTTCATTATTATTAGTAGTAGTATTTTGCTCATTTTGCATATTAAAACAAGCACTTGAGATTCCAAATTTAAAAATCACTTGTTTACTTTTGACATTTCCAACAACTCCACAAAGTTTTATTCGAATCCGTTCAGTACTTTTTGAGTATCCTGCTGACAACAAATAAACAAACCAACAAACGCCACTGAAAACAATACCTCCTTCGGCGGAGGTAACAATACCTCCTTCGACGGAGGTAATAAGTGAAAATGAGTGCTGACGTGTCACCATTTTTTAAATAACAGCTCCCGCATTAAATAAAATTGTATAATCTTTTTCTGCTTTAAATGTAGGGGGTACACATTTGATATTTCATAATTATTTATCGAAATAAGTTATAAAGATATATATCAAGAAACGACCGGGTACCCGGCCCGGGTCCCGGCTGTTTTTGGAGCGTCCCGGCCCGGTGTACGGTCCGGTTTTTTATACACCGGGCCACGACATCAATTTTTTTTTCAATTTTATTTGTCATTAAATAAATCGCATATATATATATATATATCCGTTTGTTCACCTGTCATTCATGACGTAATATTTTAGCCATGCTTTGATAATTATGTTAATCTTTGAAATTATCCTCGCCCACTGATCACGACTAAACTGATCATATATTATTATTAGTATACCCATGAAGTTTTAGTTTGTTTATCTATTCCAAGATATGTGAGTGTGGCGTCCTTTAATAAGCACAGACAAATACATTCATCAATATTTATTTTGAGCATAGTGGATAAAGTTCAAACAAAAATTAAGTTGATGTTTTTTTGTTCCACGGAAGTTACTTTTGACATCAGTATATTGATTAAAGTAAGTGTCTTTTGGAAGGTGGATAGCTATAATATTGTGTTTTGAAGACACTTATTTTGAATGTAAGTAGGGGGATTCAAGAATAAACGAAATCTATTAGGCTGGAGATTTTGGGGTTTACTTTCCGCGATCTGCATTTTCATGAGTTTCGTACTTCAACATACCGTTTTTATCTTATCTATTCGCCTATATCGACGAACAAACCAAACTGGATACCATTAAAAAATATATATGGTTCAATTCACGCTGTTGCTAAACGCAAAAGTGTATAGCCCAGAACATGGCCAAACTAAGGTCCGCGGGCCGTATACGCCCGTTGCCAATATAATCCGGCCCCGCCGCGCTTGTCCAGTAATAAACTAATATTGCTTCATAAATCATTCCTTACGGTCTTGTCCATACAATACCGCGTTTCACCAATAAATGGCGAGCTGACATTGTGGCCGCGCCTTACTCTTTATTTCTCTTTTGAATATTCTCATTGCCATTGAGCCCTTCTGTAAAAATGAGCGTACCAAGAAAAGGAAGATGCAGTCAATGTAATGCTGTGACCCCTTTTTCAAATTTTATAACCCATAGTGGCCCTTAAGTCAAAAAGTTTGTCCATCCATGGTATACGCCCGAAGGGACACGGAACCCATCAAAAAGAGCTCTTTAAACCCAGATATGAACCTCGTTGACCTCTTACTGTTCGTAAGTTGAACCATCTGCTCCTAAATGCCGAGTTTGGGCAGGTTGAGAAAATCACTACTGCCGTACAGCGGGCGTGAAGATTGTGAGCGAGACGAGTTTGTTCCACCAACTCATGAAGTTCCAGAACACTGTTACTAATACATGGCAGTCGGAGGGGATTATATTTTTCTAACTTGTAAGATTTTTTTAAATTTTGATATAAATTCTGTCATGTTCAGGGTCAGGTAAATTCTTTAAGGTACATTTGTAGAGGAATTACCTTAACTCCCTATTACTATACATCAGTGGCAACAAAACATCAATGGGCCCGTAAGCAGCATTATCTGCGTGGCCCCATATGAAGTACAACAGGTGTAAAGGTACAGGATAGGGCGGCAGTTCCATAATTTGGACAAACAAATACAATTATAGCTAAGCTTTTAATATTAGCTTTAGTTTTGAAAAGGAGCGCTCTGCGGAGGCCACTGTCAATGGTATTGTAAGAAAGAGGATGAGAACTGTGCAAACCTCTCCGAAACTTGCTGTGATGCACTGTTCTCATGAGCAGCATCTTTGCGAGCTCTCGCACTGTCTTGACTTGTGAGATGCGCTCTTTCAAGCAAGCACGGAATGACAGCAACTGAATGGGGAAATCTTCAGTAATGTCATCTCTTTAGATGTCGACCAGTTTGCTTGCTTGCCAAAACAGTTCGTCGTCTGTGGCGGTGCAGAGTGTCATGGGCTGAATAGCTTTAAAACGTTCCGCTGTTGATCGTATACCAGTGAATTGCTGGGTCAGCTGAGAGATGGCGATGTCCAGACAGGCGTTGAAGACGTGCACTCGAAAGTGAGAGTCGCGTCTACTAGGCGTTCGTCTTGACTCAGTTCGTCAAAATGCACTTTCACCTTTCTCGCCCGAGTGTTCTCAAAGGCCTTGCTAACCCCCCACTTCTCCGAGAGGCCCTGTGCTGCTTGTTTGGACTCTTCGAAGTGCTCGCGGTAGCTGGACTGCTATAGACAGGTCAATTTCGTGAGACTGCAAAAGTTTAGACCATAGTTGTTCGCTCCAGGATATTTGGTTTGGAGGAAAACCAGACATACAAAGGAGAACTTCTCCATTGCGCGTTTCAGTGATGCTGCTTCGTCCCGCTCCTCTTTCTTATGGCTCGTCAGCCCGATTTTTGACAGTGCCTTCATCACGTCCCCATATCTGTGTCGTAGAGCACTGACTGCATCGTAGCGGGATGCCCATCTGGTCGGCATAACTTCTTAAGTGTGATGTTGGAGCCGTTTTTGTTGTCTCACTCCGATCTCCATTATGAGCATTGCCCATCTCTTTATACTGTGTCCAAAAAACACATAAATACGCTCCACACATCAAAAAAATGTCCTCACCTCTTGTATCTCACCGCATCATTGAGGATAAGATTCAAGTTGTGTGAGGCACAATGCACATACACGGCAGTCCTCTTCTCAGCTATTCTTGCCTAAACACCACTGATAATTAAATATGCCGCTCATATTAGCGGCACCATCGTACCCCCTGCCCTCTGCACTTGGAGAGGTCCATCCTCGCATCTCCTCCACAGACGCGATTATCTCCTTGGTTAGTTCACTGGCGGATGAGTCAGTAACTTCACGAAAGCCTAAAAAAGATTATTTGACTGCAACATCAGTGGCAACCCCTTGCTATCTCGCTCAATAACGACATATCTAAAAATTTGGCTCATCGGTCCACTTTTCGCCATATTTGTGTTGTGTCCATGATCACCGAGGAGGAATGGAGATGAGCGTAATTCATCTAGAATGTCTTCTGGACACATTTGGCAAGGAGCTCGATCAGCTCGGTTTTGTATCAGAGGGCATTACGGTACTTGATCGAGCGAGCGGGACGGGCTTATCAGCTCCTGTAGCACTGGGTCATATTTTGCCAACAGTTCGATGATGGAAAGGAAGTTGCCATTATTGGCTTTGCCAATTTTTCCCCTGTGCCCTCTAAATGTGATGTGTTCATGGCTAATGTGAGGGTACATTAATCACTCGTCTATTACCTGTCTCCAAACGCTTGCCTCCTGAAGTATATTTCTCTCCATTTCCTTATCCATGACTTTTTTCTGACGCCAAATTGCCGGTATCACACATGCAGCTGTATGCACAGTAGATGTCTCGTGTATTTGAACTTTCCTCGACAAATTGCGCTAGGTATTTGTTTTCCAGGTGTGCTTTGCAAAAAGCCAACAGGGCTCACAGTAGGCTACGTCTAGGATCTCAGAGTAGCATAGCCATTTCCTCGGTATCTCCAATCCAGACTTGGTTCTGCTAATGCCGAACGATGCAGAAAGCGCCGGTTTGACTGTTCAGGGTCCCGAGGGAAAGGACCTGTTGGCTTACACGACCCCATCGACACTATAAAACGTTTCACGTCTGCATCAAGGCTCACGGGGAAATGTCCTATGTCAGTTGGGGTACTCCCTCGTTGATGTTAAACCGGGAGGGGTTTCAACTTCGGCCAAGGAGTTGTCACACCCAGACCCACTGTTAGCGCAACAAGGGCTAGCTCGAGCCTCTACCGCCCCTCCTCAAAACCCACGCTCTCTCCATTGTTCTCTTCTTGGTTGCAATCTTCACTCACTCGACTAGTAGCAGCAACAGCGTCCACCTCTCCCTCTCCGGTTCTCGGAAAGAAGGAGTTTATTTTCGGAAGTTTTTTCCTTTCTTCCTACAGCCCTTCATGCCTTTTTCTTTTCTGAAATCCGCTTCGGTACTTCTTTTTTTTATCCATCGTTGCTGATGTATTCGTATCCTTGATGGGATCGTATCCAGATTGGAATAATTAACTATGTGGAATCTATCTTTAATGTCTTAATCCTACACGCACGAAGAAGATATAGTTAGGGTACTATATATTTGTTATTGTCGGAACATATAGTTATACAATGTAGTCACGCAACCCTACAGTCGCTAATAAAATGTTATGGTTTAATCTATGCTCTGGTTTAGTGTAACGTGATGTGACGTCTTAAACACGCTGCACGCACGTTACGTACGTAATTCGTAATATGTCCAGTCAGTTCATCATAACCCATAATTCCAAGTTGTGGGTAAAAAATAAAATACTCCAATACATCGTTCTGTTAATACCTTTATTGCGGTTTGAAACATATTGTAGGAGTGTATTTTATACCAACCGTCTAATGAACTATACATAGTTACTAACATAGTATTAAAAGTACCACTGATTTGCTATTGGTGTCGTTTTTAAACGGCACACCCGTCATGTTGAAATCTGGCTGAGTTGTGGTATAAATGAGGTCCGGCCAGGAATGCATGTATCAGGTGGGTTTGAGAGGAAATAACTGCACCATCTCAAGTGTAAAGAGACGCCCTAGTACGTAATTGCGTTGGGGGCCCACCAGATGTCCGTGAGGGGCCCTTAAGAGGTCGTGGGCCCTAAGCAACTGCCGCCT
>CP045899.1:24560591-24576019 GCA_013387185.1 Caligus rogercresseyi | reverse complement strand
ATCGGACAATAAGAGACAGTAAATAAAAAATATCTATAGTCTTCCATTCTACAAAATCCAAGTACATATAAAGTTATACAAGATTAGGATGTATAAATTTCAAATAGTAATCTATAAATAAATGATAACAAAATTAAGTACTTAATTGTCCTTTGTTATAAACTGTCCGATATTAAATGCATATGAAGAAGTCAGAGCAGCAGATACATAAATAATTTTTCTCTCTTTCTAATCTACGTACCGAATATCGATCGCTACTGTAGATATTATAATAAAAATATACTGATATCGATCGGGTAGAAGGTATATACTGAATACCGAACCGGTGGTAGATTTTTCTACCGAATCCCAGCTCTGTTTTAAACATAATGCATCGCCTGAAGTAGTTATTAAGTTGTACATTCACTCTTGATAAGAAAATTAAATTTTTCCCCTTCGAAGCATTCATTATCTCATTCTTTTGAAAAAAATCAATAAATAAACAACCCCCTGAACAACCACTCTTGGAGTGCTCTTTTGGAGAAAACACTCAAACAAATAATATAAAAGAATAATAAATATATGTATATCAATAGATGATGTATTATGTATAATTTATTCACATATAAACTATCAAAACATCATTCATTTGTCAAAAGAAAAAGAAGAAAAGACACTCTTTAAAAAAACCCTAAGAGGGGAACAAACAAAAGACAATTTCTACCAGGAGGGGTAAGAAAGGGTACATAGGTATGTAATTCTATATATATATATTGATTGTATAAACAAAGCTGTTTATTTTGATACATCATCAAAAAATTTGTTAAAAAATAATATTAAAAACTTGTCATTTTCAACATGATGAAAAAAATATATGAAGAGGAATTAAAGTTCTATAAAAAGTTACTCTTATAAGATGGAAGAGTTGTGAGGGGGGAGTGAGCCCCTCCTCCCCTCCCCCCTTAATTCTGAGACACGCTAAGTTAATATGAGAGCCTAAAAAGTTAGAGTGCTTTATTTAAAAAGATGAAAGAGGAAAAACGTTGCAGGTAGAAGATTCAGCATCATCAAGTCAATTGAAGTTTACTTACGGGCACATTTTCGCCAGCTCTGACTTGGAAGTGGCAAAGCAAGGTCTTTGTTGTCCGTGACAACCTTTAGGGGATCCGTGTACATTTGGCCTTGCCTCCGGATGACATTCCGAGGTTCCTCACCGCGACATAGACCTATTAATAAATATATGTAAATATAGTATTTGTATTTTATATACACCAAAACAGTATAAGAAATCGAAATAGAAAAAAGAAAATAATTTACCACAGAAAAAATATTATTAATTTTTTTTGAAGGATTCATTAAAATTATTTTCTATAAAAAAAAACGTCATCACTTGTTTTGGAAATTCTTTACCAAAAAAACGTCGTCACTTATTTGGAGATTTTTTCTAAAAAAAACGTTGTCACTTATTTTGGAAAGTATTTATTTTGGGTCGATAATTATTTTAAATCACTTTTTACAATTTTACATTCGTTAATTTTGAAGGGTCCTTATACATATCCTCACTGTGGCTGAAGATCTTAACCTCAAAATTCTAAGGTGTGGTTGGCGGGACTCAAGGGCCCAAGGTGCATCATATTGCACTTGAAGGGTTGCTTTTCAGAAAAGAACCCCTCAAATGTTCAATAGAAATAACGTAAGTTCATAATTTTTCAATGGGTTTCCACAACAACCCAGGTAGGGTTAATAAATTGAACGCTGAACGGAACGCCAAAAAACGGTTGAACGCTGAACGGAACGCAAAAAAAGTGATTGAACGCTGAAAGGAACGCCAAAAAAGCTAAACGCTCGCAAGCCTTATATATATATACTATATTAAATATAAGATAATTGACTCAATTATAAACTATAGTTCACTTCAGTATTAAATAAGTAATTTGAATACATTTTATTTTACTTCAAAGTATATTAAGAATGCTCATAATTGAATATTTGTAATATATACCTCAAAAATGATTTATTTTGATTCTACAAAGTAATCCATAATCAGTACAAATTTATTCTGATTAAAACAGATATTTACTTATAATTATAAATTCAACACCAAATTCAATGGTTGTGAATTCATATATAAAATTTACCCTTCCAAACCATAGGCTTTTAGCCTAGAAAACTTTAAAACAGATATGTTTTTCGAAATATTTTGCATACATTTTTTGACAATTTTTGACAGTAAATTAGCTCTCTGCCTTTTCTTTAAATATTATGTTTTGTTGTATTTATTATATATTGTTAGATAACACAATAAAGGAATTTATAACACTAAAACCATGTTCAATCATTGTCTGAAAACCAGGGACAGCAATCCTTAAGTATAATAAACTCATACAGATCTGAAAAGTCATACAGATATATATATATATAATATATATATATTATATATATTATAGATATATAATCTATATATATATATATATATATATATATATTGTGTTAATAGAGATGGAGATCCAGTAGAATTGTTACTTTCCTGGGAGAGATCACGATCGTGTCCTCTCCTAGGAGTGACTACGATCGTGATCTTTATCAGAAGAATCAACGACTCTGCTAGAAGAGATCCAGAGTGTATCTCTTATAGGAGGGATGACGACATAAATATGAAGATGGTATAACGATGTTATTCAAACTACTTTTATCATGTTGCTTTCTCTCAGATGATTATCAAATTATTATGTATGTAGGTCGGTGATATAGATACAATATAATAAAAATTGCGTCGCATTTACTTCCTTTAACACATAAATGAAATGGTTTCCTCCAAAATATAGATAAAAATTGCAAATTAAATAAATAGTTCAACCGTAAAATATTATATCCATATTGAAGTCTACCAGGAGAGTCAACGACTCTAGTGAATCTCCATCTCTGCTGCGACTATATACCTATATATATTATTATAAATGGTGGTACTAACCAGAGACTACAACACACACATAAATATTTTAACTCCACGTTAATAATAAGCAATGACTACATAAATACCCATTAAGGATTCAAAGTCGTTTTATTCACAAAACCACATTAAACCCGAAAGAAGAGAAAGAGAGAGAAAAGAGAACCACAACCGTCTTTAATAATAACATTTAGACGTGGAGTTTTGATGACAATATATATAGAGAGAGACACTAAATGTGATCAGACTCGTCTATCAGGAAGGAAAAGAGATTCTTATTAGCAAGGTCTGTATAATAAGGTCTGGGCAATAGGTACAAAAACAAACATGTAGCAGTGCGACTACTCAATGACGTCACCGAGAACGAACAATATCTATATATATATATATATATATATCAGAGCTGCGACTACCAAATATAAATCGGTATTCGATACTATCGACGGTAGAATTCAAATACGAACCGATTTTACGATATTCGGTTAGAAACTACCAAATACCGTACCGATTAACAATCGGTACGGAATATGGAAAGTATGACTTTGAGAAGTTACACTGCTAGGATTACGTTTGTTTTCGTATTGCCCAACCTTATTTACAGACTTTGCGTATAGTATGTATGTAAGTCAGGGGGGTGATAGAGGTACGAAAAAGGTGGGGTTCTTCCAGAGTCATGGATAAACAATACTCGTATATTGGGCACCACGGCGCCCATATGTTCGCCCTTCGGGTATGGGTAGGTATTGGAGCTAGTTTGTGAGTGAAACAGACTTAAAGAATATAGAAGGAGAGATAAAATAGTTTCTGTTTTGTACAAACATTCCTCATAAAAGTTTGACTTTGTACAAAGAATATGAGATGCTTTTTTTCTTTTTCTATTTCTCTAACTCCTCCTCCACCTCCTTTTCTTTTTTTTTTCCTCTCTTTACCTTGAAAGTAGGTAGTAAATTAGACAAGGTCTGAATTTGTTTTTTCATTTCTGGTCCAATCACTTTGCAAATAGTTTTATTAGGTCCGTCTTGACCCAAGGATTCCATAGGTACCTTCAAAGTTCAAATCTGACCATAAACGTGGGAGGAGATGGCGTGCGGACATACAGACGGACAGAGATTGGTGATTATTATATAGATTGCCTTCAGTTGGCAGTTCTTTTTTTCTATATTTGATCGCGATGATCCATTTATCGCTAATATGATGAAGCAAAATAAACATTCATTACTTCCATGAGTACTCTCTTTGTATTAAATGAATATTAATAAATGATATTCATGGATTTTTAAAGGTTAAAATCGGCAAGGACCATGAGAAGAGATAATTCGTGTTTTTAAGGATCATTTTGATTTGATGCTGGATGCACACTCCTCAACCGCAGCCGGTAGTGAAGGAGGGATACTGTGTAACGTGGCAACCATTTGCTTTTTTAAATATTCCAACCAACCAACTATGTTTCATAATATTAATTATTCCTCTCATTAAGTGCACTTGGGACTCTTTTCTCCCATGTGATTGGTCTAAAGAAAAGGAGCGAAAATAATAATAATAACCAGGCTTGTTGATCGGAGTTTTTTCTGATCGGCGATCAATAGCGATATAGCGATATTTGATCGCTGATCGGAGTATCGCAAAAGGTCCTGATCTTTATATCTTATGATCGTAAGAAAATCACTAAAAAATAGCGATCCGATCAATTTTTATAAAATAACTAAAAAAGAAAAAAAATTGTAATAAGGATTTTTGAGACAAACCCTACATTTCTTAAAACTTAACTAGCCGTCACATTGACCAAAATCCATTCCAACAACTAATATTTGTTTAGAAAACACAAAATACAGACTAATACTAATGGGAAAAGCCAGTTTGTGCTATCCTGATATATTTTTTGTCCTAAAATATACAGACAAGCGACTATGTAGAAGTCATTGTTTTGGAGCTCATTGGCTATGGGAAACATTTATTCTGGCATCTCCTGTCTTAAAATATGCAGACATATGTCAATTGTGGAATAGAGTGTTGGAGCTCATAGGCTATGAGAAACAATCATTCCATTGCCATATAAAGATGAATGCTTATAAAGGTTTGACTATATATACATTTAATTTTTTACTTAGAATTAGTATTACATAGGTAATTTTTTGGTTGATCGCAATTAATTGATCGGATCGCTGATCGGAAAAATCTCTGATCGTTATATCGCTATATCGCAAAGAATTAATGATCGCTATTTTTGATCGGATCGTAATTTTTTTCCCTGATCGCTCACAAGCCTGATAATAACCAACAATTTAAAATAAGGTTTAATTCAATGCTGTTGAGGTGTAGCCATCAACTCAGGGATAAGAGTGTGATCCTTAAGAACACTCACTCAATGTTATTTACGAATCCTTTGAATGGAATCGTCTCAAAAAAATCGCCAATTAATATTAGTTAATCAAATACTTTTATGGCCAGGGAATGAAGAAGATTACACTCATTTGTCAATAGGATGTAAAAAAATATACCCTAATTTAAAGGATTGCGCCGGGCTTAGTCGGGTGCCCCATGGGTTCGGAATCTACTGCAGACCCTTCTGGGTCGTAAAAAACAACTCAAGAGTTTTTCAGACACTAATTCGCGTGTGCCCTCTGCTTTATCGTAGGGTCTAAGGGATTGGAGTCCACCGCCGACTCCTCTTAATGTAAAACAAACTCGGGTTAAGTGGTTTTTCAGACCTACATCTTGCAAGATATGCATGCCTCATCCGAGAAGACTATTTAGAAATACACGGCTGACCCTTTGAAGGAGGAAAATGCATTTAGCCCAAGAGTTTTGTATATCTCATCTCGTACGCCAGTCTCAGCCGGGGTTCTATAACGTTGAAATCCACGCATTCCGTTAATTAGGGTCTACAAAGTCTTAGGCCGGGTGTTTCCCCTTAATAAGAGCGGCGGTCGATTTCAATCCCATAGGACTCGCGGCGGAACACCCGAGGCTAAGGTGTGCACACCCTTAAGCCGCGTGTCTTTCTCCCTAAAATGTCAGCGGTAGATTCAAACCCATGGGACCCCAGACAGAGTCCCCATGAATAGTCCACAAAGTAAAAAATAAACAGCGCGGAAAATGCTTCATTACAAAAAAGCTTGGCGACAAAATTACCTACGAAAAAAAAGAAGAACGACAAAAACACTTCTCTACAAAAAAGCTTGGCGACAAATTTACCCGCCAAAAAAGAAGAACTACAAATTGACTGACTATAAAAGAGCAAGCGATGTATTTACCCGCGACAAAAAAACGGCTATAAAAGCTCTGCGACAAATTTACTCGCGATGAAATTACTGGACACCTTTTCAAAGAGCTCTAACAGCGCCCCTTACGGACTAAAGAAGAACTAAATTTTTGGCCAATTCCTTTTGGGAAAAAGGAAGAATTTGATGTTATGCAGCCGCTACTTTACTTAAACGCTTTAAAGTCAACAAAGTACGCAGGAAAGAAATCTTATTTTGTTTCCTTTTGCATGAAAACATAATTAGTTGCCAAGGGAAGCAGCAGGCTTGCTTTTTGTATCTCAGTTGCATAGCATAGCATCCCTTTAGTTTTTTATTTAAATACATACAATTGTACATAGATATGTTGTTGTTGTTTGTTTTTTAGAGCACCATGGATGATTGAATTCAAGCTTCATTTATTTCATGTTTTTTACATGATGAGTTTTTTTTTGTGTGTGGGGGGGGGGTTTTTTTATACTCCATATCAACCATCATCCATACGCACGCCACATCCACCAATGAATAATTCTAATAATAATAATAATATTGCTATTACATATAAGAAAACAGAGGCAAGGACTTATATAATATGTACTAAAATGGGGAGAAAGATGAAAAGATTGTAAGGCTCACATATTGCACATTTACATAATTTCCTTCTTAACTTAAATTCATTTCTGTTAGCGTCTGGCGTCGTTAGGCATCATGTTTGGGTAAAGAGAATCATGGATCCAGCCATTTTCTTTGTATTATCTCCCCTTATTTTCTGTGTATTATCATATTTTTACCATTTTTCTCTCTGAAAAAAAAACATGCAAGCAATACTTTTGCACAAATCCTCTACGAAAGCATGGAGATATATGAATATTTCCATTTGAAGAGTTTAGAAATCAATTAGAAGAGCAATATACATTCGTGACTCCTCTGTAGAGTGTATTCTAGTGATCAAGCGTCTAAAAATAGTTTCTTCACTTCCCTGTAATAATGAGAGCCAAATCAATGAGGAAAAGGGATACATCATTTCTTGTCTTCATTGTATAGTGAACTAGCGCCATCTAGTGGTCAATTTTTTCACAAAACCTTATTAAATTAGAAGGAACATTTAAAAATGTATTTTTTAAGATATAGATAGAAAGTTAGAGAAGAAATCATTGAGGAAGTGTTCAATAAGTCTTATACTTGCCTATGATGACACTATCGCCACCATCCATTGCTCAAGTGTCAATCGTTATTAATACAAGAGAAACATCTTTAAATATATGGATATGTTAAAGCTTTTACTCATCTCATATTGGAACCTTCTTGGCCTTTTGGCCATGCGTCAATGGAGATTTCGTACATATGCCTTTATATAGATCCAATTCAATGAGCCTCAGTGACCTCTACAATATCATCCCCCATTGTGAAACTATCGCCATCTAGTGGTCATGAGTCGATTGAGTAATAAAATATTTTCCTTGATGATATCTGTGGAAGAGTTTGCGATCAAGTTTCAAAAGTGACACCCGAATGACAAGAAACGATTCAGGTATTCAATGTTATATGACTCTAAAGGTTAAATTAAAATAATATTTCGACAAATATAAAAAACTAAGAAATATTTTATCACTCCAACCTACGAATCCAGGTCCTACTACATGCCCCTCTTTTTTTGCTTAACGTAACGAACAAGGGCTTAGGGAATAACGTTAATAACGCCAATATGGCGTTTGTTTACATGAAATAAAAATTTCTGAGTCGTTTATTGCCCCTAATTCAATAACACTTTACACTTATTCAACATGAAGTATGTGTTTTAAAGGCCTTCCTCATGGATTTTTATTAGTCATGGATAATATAGGCGTTCAATAAAGAATTTTTGTACTTTTACTCATAACTAATATTTAGTCAAAACATGGTAATGCGCGCAATCCTTTTGAACTTCGGAAGGCTACAAATTAGTGTATTGGGGCTACACAATGAGCTCTTGGGTTTCACACACGTAATTAAGTCAATTCGGGGTTAATTCAAGCACGTCTGTGCCATCTTGCCTTCTATTGTACAATATTAGCAGTTTAAGGTGACAATTCTACCTCCAATGGAACTTTGGGATCAGGATATCACATTGGGATTTCAAAATAGGTGTTTATGGGTTCATAAGGGCAATATTTGCATATTTGACTTTCAAATCAACTAACCTGCTATACTGTAACATTATGAGGAACAAAGGAATTGCAAAAACAAGATATATATATATATATAGAAATATAAAGAGAGAGAGAGATGAGAGGAGAGATAGAAAGATAGATATATAGATAGATAGATAGATAGATAGATAGATATAGAGAGAGATAGAGGATAGATGATAGATAGAAGATAGATAGATAGTAGATAGATAGATAGATAGATAGATAGATAGATAGATAGATAGATAGATATAGATAGATAGATAGATAGATAGATAGATAGATAGATATAGATAGATAGCTAGATAGAAGATAGATAGATAGATGATAGATAGATAGATAGATAGATAGATAGTAGATAGATAGATAGATAGATAGATAGATAGATTAGATAGATAGATAGATATGTTCGTTTTCCGGTGACTCATTGAGTTGTCACACTGCTACATTTTGTTTTCGTATTGCCCAGACCTTATTTACAGACCTTGCTTCTTGCTTATAAGATTCTCTTTTCCTTCCTGATAGACGAGTCTGGTCGCATTTAGTGTCTCTATGTATATATTGTCTTCAAAATCTCCACGTCTAGATACTATTATTATTAAAAAGAAGGTTCTCTCTCTCTCTCTTTCTTTCGGGTTTAATGTGGTTTGTGAATAAAACAGCTTTGAATCCTAATGGTATTTATGTAGTCATTGCTTATTATTAACGTGGAGTTAAAATATTTATGTGGTGTGTGTTGTAGTCTTTGGCTGTTAGGTACCCACCACCCACCATTAAAAAAAATCTAAATTAGAGACTTGAATATTGCTCATATTTTATATTGGATGATTAACTTTCGTGTTCATTTTTATGTGTAAATCCAACAGCATTTCTTCTTTTTTCCCCCTCATAAAAGGAGGATACACACAACCACCGAAAAATCGTCTTAATTTAAGAAGGATTATATAAAGAGAAGGAGGAAGAGGCTGTAGTTTATACGTTAATAGGGTTGAATGTACCTTCATGGGTATACATGAATAGGTATGTTTGCCTACTTAAGTATATCTAAGAAGATCTAAAAAAGATAAATAAACATTATTTTTTTGTTGCTTGTTTGGTTCGATGGAAATGGATCCGTGTGGATAATTAATGAGATTTATCAATGTTGACCTCGGGATTCGAACCTGTGCATCCTCAACATTGATAGCCAAGCTCGCTTCCCTGAGCTATCGCATTTTTTTGTCTATAGGGTTAGATAGAATTGCATCCCGGTGGATATGAATACTAGAGCGATACACCAATGATCGTATATGGATAATTTAATAACAATAAGGGAATGTCTCGTTGACAGGTCGGAAAAAGCAATACCTGGGCCAGATTGATAGAAGTAAAGCGTTAAAGTAAAGTAGCGCATGCATAACATAAAATTCTTCCTTTTTCCCCAAAAGGAATGGCCCAGATTTTAGTTCTTCTTTAGTCCGTAAGGGGTGCTTTGATGCTAGAGCTCTTTGAAAATAATAACACAGTCCTTTTATTATTTATATTTGGAGACGTTTTTTATCTTGCAATATGTTGTAGTGATTTGATATATTTCAAATCATCAAACTTAATCCCCTTAAACGGGTTTTAAATAAGATTGTGACGTAATTTCATGGACTAGCGACATCTAACGTTAAAGAAAATAACCAAATTTTGGCCATTTTTTTTATTACTTTTTCCTTGCATGCGCTACTTTACTTTAACGCTTTAGATAGAAGGAGACAAGAATTTGGAATAAAGACAACTGTTGCAGATATTTTAAAAGTCTTAATTCAGACGCTCTTGGATACACTTACTATTGGTTAAATACAGAATAGTTATCAGCACGTTAACGCTGGGAAGCATTTACGGTAGAAACATGGATGAGAGACTATATTTTTTTTTACAAGACGTCCTTAGAGACGTCAAACATTAAATACTCGAGTGTAGCATAATTAGTGAAATGTTATACATACTAAAAGAATTTTTCTTTGACCCATATAATGTTGCTGAAGACGAAAGATTTCGTGTATATGTATGTAGGCCCGCATCAGGAAGAAATAAACCTGATCACCTCTGGATTGCAGTTCATGCTGTATTAATTGAGAAGCTCCAAAACAGACCTTCCCTCCGACATCATCGAACCCATTCTAAATAATGTAATATTTAATATGTAGACTAAAATAATAATTGTGTAATTAATTGAAATATAATAATACCGTTTTGTACAAAAAATACATCAAATTTATAATGTTGTGAAGTTTTAAAAATGACAATGAAGAAATGAATTGGTTTTTTGCAGTTGATTGAAAACACAAGCGCTTTAAGTTTGTTGAATGCATTACAATTATCGATTTTTTTAAAGGAAATGCAAGTCATTGTTTATCGTGTTTCCATTATGAATATTTTTTTCAAATTCATTTTTATATATAAGAACTCGGTAAAAGATACGTTGCGGGTATCAGAAGTCATGTCCACTTGCTATATTGAATTTTTACAAACATAGCGATGGAAGGCGGTATCGGTATTCGATAGAGTCTAGAGAGAAAATACCTCTGATAAAAGGGGTCAATTCACTTGTGAGAAATCAATATAAATTTATCATATAGAGATGGTTTTGTTCATTCTTGAAAAATCTAAAAATACTGATTCAAAAGAATCATACAACTTGTAGCGTTATTCGGTAGTTTTTAAAGTGAAAAGATTGGTAGGGGTAGAATAAATCTACGTTGGGTTATACCGATTTACAGAAATTCCGATACTTAACGCTGGTCAAAACTATTATGAACTATAATGTTTATATGTTGTATTTTTACTTACTAGCATCTGTTTTATATATTGTTTTGTATATATATTTTATCATGAACTGTTGAATAAAAGAAATCTAGATATATTTATATTATTGGAGGATGCCCTTTATTGAATAAAATAAATATTTTTCAATGGCTGAATTGGCAGCGTTCGCACAAAAAAGAAGGATTGCATCCTGGAGGATCAACCAAAAAAATATACAACCCTTTATGTTCATTAGTATAAATTAGTTAATAATAAAGCTAATTGATCTTAAGTCCACCTCTACCGGCTGATACCAGATTAAGTTCTGGTCTGGTGGGGCCATAGAGATAAAAGATATAGAGAGCTTACTCCCTTCATCTGTATTTTTGTGTCCAATATAAACAAAGTCATTTGATCTACGTCATCGTAAGCTGATCATAGAGATAGATTCTATTTCTATGATCAGCTTACGATGACGTAGATCAAATTACTTTGTTTATCCTGGACACAAAAATACAGCTGAACGACGATGTTTCTCTGCTATTGAAGGAAATAAGCTCGCTATATCTTAATATCTCTATGAGCGGGGCTTATCTAGGAATAAAAAATATTCTTTAGTTCAGTTAGTCGTTTTGACTTGCCAATTCTAAAGGATTTTACTATATGCAAGTGTCTATATATTGAGTACACTTATTGTCCAATCATCTTTCACAACGTAGCATTTAAGAAAAAACATTATTAGTTTCCCGTGCATACACCATAAGGCAATTTCAACAGCATGGCTCTATAAATATATATTTTTAAGAAACCTTTTCAAATCCGAGAGAAAGTGAAAAGCTAAGGCTTGCAAGGGATTGCAAATATGGCGGATCTGGCAAATATATAATGTTGATATGGACATTATTATTGACTGAAGGGATATTTACGGTAGCAGATGAGTTCATATAAATAACAAAATGTAAGTTTTTACTATGATAGAATTAAAGCGGATGCGGATATGTCATTAAAGAGTAGAATAGGGATAAAAAGGTGACTTTCTTGAAAGGATGGGTTGAATGAAAATAAAATGGAATACTAAAACTAGAGGCATCTATACACTCAGAGAGTGCAAACCTCCGCCGTCACGAGGTCCTTATGAGCCTTCCGAGGCGGATTTTTCACGACTGGGGCGGCGTAGAGGGACGGGGAAGGTTCCCTCGAGGGAAATTCCAAGAGGAAGACGCTCCCGGCACCCGATTTCACAGCAGGGCGACATCTATTGGCAGAGTAGGCTAACTTGAAATATTTATTAGTATTTAGCTCATTTTGCATCTTAATTCTGCACTCAGAGATGCCAAAATGTAATCACTTGTTCCTTTTGGCATTTCCAACAACTCCACACGTTTCATCCGAATCCGTTCCGTACTTTTTGAGTTATCCTGCTGACAAACAAACCAACCAAACAACGCCAGTGAAAACAATACCTCCTTCGGCGGAGGTAAAAAGGCAGTCGGCATAATGCTACAAAGTATCACTTCACTCCCACCGTCTGTTGAGGAATGAACATCCATTCAGCGAGAAGAACGCATCCTAAAACATACTAAGTGCCTCTTCTTCATGGAGGATCCATGCCATTGTCGAATCTTGTGAATGAACTACTCCAATATCAAATACTATTATGATAAATTCCATAAAAGCATTTATCACCAAATATGAGCCAACATGCCAAAAAATTCATTATTCCTCCTAAGAATGAATAGTTTTTTTTTAAAATAATAGACTAATAATGATATTGGATGAGCCTATGAGAGGACTCGATAATGAAATGGATACAATCAGTATTTCGAAGGAGGACATTCTTCTCTCTGAAATAATGTTTGCATCTGAACCAACCGTTTTTTCTCTTTCATCAATCCAGAAAAGGGATACACATTGTGTTATCCTTAAGGCAGAGATGAAAATAAGCTGGAACGCTCCCTAACGCCGTACCGTCGACATGTGAGCATGGCGTTCCTTGAAAACTAAGTAAGCCTGACGGTACTTGGAAAAAAGTTTTTTTACACGAACATGAATTACATTTCAAGTTTATGCTCGTAAATATTTGTAAATATATAAAATGTTATGTAACTAGAAGCACTCAAGAGCGTCAAACCTCCACCGATCCCCACCAAGAATTACTGGTCTTTTTGTCATTTCCAACCCTCTACACACTGTCCCTTTATTTAAACTGAAAGGTACATGGAAAGAAAAAAAACTGACGTCATCAAAGAGGAGAACACAGCACAGCGACATCTATTGGCAGAACTTGAAATATTTATTAGTATTTAGCTCATTTTGCATCTTAAAGAAGCACTCAGAGATAGCCAAAATTAATCACTGTTTCTTTTGCATTTCCAACAACTCCACAAAGTTTCATCCGAATCCGTTCCGCACTTTTTGAGTTATCCTGCTGACAAACAAACAAACCAACGCCAGTGAAAACAATACCTCCTTCGGCGGAGGTAATAATAAAAAATGGCAAGTATCTACAAGAACTTTGAACCAGGTATGTTAATTCAAGGAATTCTATAACTACATGGAAAGGTGGCTCTTACCTAAGTAGGTATTTACTTTTTGGTAGTTATTTATTTTCTAGTGAAATTGGTTATTTTAAGTAATAGTTTTTTCTTGAAAATTGATTTAAATGAAATGAAAATTGGCCTCAGTTAGAGTTTTTATATGTGATATTTTAATTTAATAATAATAATATATGAACCCCTTACACAAAAAAAAAAAAAATTATACATTAACATATGACTTTTTGTACATAGAGATATAAAATATAGAGAGCTGATTCCCCAATTGTAGAGAACAATAGATCTATCTCCATGATCAGCTTACGATGACGTAGATCAAATTGACTTTGTTTATTATGACACACAGAATAGCGCTGAACGTTGTTTTTCTTTGCTATAGACAGGGAATCAGCTCTCTATATCTTTATATCTCTACGGTTTTGTAGTTTTGTAGTGATTTGATATATTTCAAACATCAAACTTACTCCCTTTAAGCAATTTTAAATAGGATTCTAACGTTAAAGACAATAACCAAAGTTTTGGCCAAATTTTTTGTTATTTTTCCTTGCATGCGCTACTTTACTTAACGCTTTAGATACAACCATTGTATGTACTTTATACCTAGAAACTTGAAACCACTTTCACCCCCTACCATTGGCTTAAATGTGCTTTAATATAATTAAAATATTTAATCAGGCCCTCCTCTTGTACTTCTTATCCTTTCTCCTTGTCTTTATCCAACGTTTTTTAAATATGTGTGTGCTTCGCCCTCTTATATAAAGAAAAAACCCTTCAAACTTTATGAATGCTTGTCTGTCTTATCAACCCTGGACATCATTATTCATTTTTGAACCCTCTTCCTCCACGTACAAACCCACGAGGAAAAAGAGACTTTTTTAAAAAAATAAATATTACAATCACCTTTTAAGGTAATCCTTTTTTTAATGAAAGGAAAAAGTATGTCTTTAGAATATTTTTAATTTATTTAAAAAATTAAATATTCGGTTCTTCGTCTATTTGCCCTCTCCCCCTTTTCTTTTGGGGGGGGTTTCATAGCTTTTTGTGATGATGGAAAAAGGAGAATGGAGAAGTAAAAAATAAATGCAGAGGTTCAAAGAGTGATTAATAAGGAAAAGTATGGAAATCATAGGATTTTGGTATCATTGTTCTTGAACGGGACATGAAGGTAGTAGGTTGATTAGTAACTAGATATGCTAAAGAGGTGTTTCTTTACTTCGAATACACACAAACTTAATTTCATATGTATACAGTGATTCGTATAATTATATTTTTTTTAATGTTCAACCATGACGTCACTGGCTTATACTTTTTAAATGTTCAACACCAACGTCACTGGCTTATACTTTTTTATAAGAGGAATCAAAACGACTTTTTCTTATTCCTTATTCAGGTATTATAATATATATATTATTTTTTTTTGGCCATTGACATTTATTTACTTCAATGTTCATTGTATCTATGCATTTTGTAAATTATAGTGTACAATTCGTAGGACATCCTACAATTGTTTGGTTGGAGGGGAAAATTAAACAAAAGACTAATAACTTTAACCTTAAATCTAAGAATTATATTATCTCATGGGGCTCGATCCATGTCTTTACGAAACCTTTGAATATACTTTTCCACTATTCTTTATCATTTTAATTTCAAATATAGAAAAAAAGAAAAAAATTTAACATCGCTAGTCATCTTTCACAGGATGAGAATGATATCTTTTGAATTGGGTTATATTCCTATTTTTCATACATCTTCTTTTGAGGAATCT
>CP045899.1:24542111-24560491 GCA_013387185.1 Caligus rogercresseyi | reverse complement strand
CTTTTTTCCCAAAAGGAATCGGCCAAAATTTTAGTTCTTCTTTAGTCCGTAAGGGGCGCTGCTTTGATGCTAGAGCATTTGTAAATAATAACAAAGTCCTTTTATTATTTATATCGGAGACGTTTTGTACATAGAGATATAAAGATATAGAGAGCTGATTCCCCAATTGTAGAGAAAACAATAGAATCTATCTCCATGATCAGCTTACGATGACGTAGATCAAATACTTTGTTTATTATGAACACACAGAATAAGCTGAACATTGTTTCTCTGCTATACATAGAAGGGAATCAGCTCTCTATATCTTTATATCTCTACGGTTTTGTAGTGTTGTAGTGATTTGATATATTTCAAATCATCAAACTTAATCCCTTTAAACCAATTTAAATAGGATTCTAACGTTAAAGACAATAACCAAAGTTTTGGCCAAATTTTTTTGTTACTTTTTCCTTGCATGCGCTACTTTACTTTAACGCTTTAGATACAACCATTGTATGTACTTTATACCTAGAAACTTGAAACCACTTTCACCCCTACCATTGGCTTTAAATGTGTTTAATAATTAAAATATTTAATCAGGCCCTCCCTTGTTACTTCTTATCCTTTCTCCTTGTCTTTATCCAACGTTTTTTTAATATGTGTGTGCTTCGCCCTCTTATATAAAGAAAAACCCTTCTAACTTTAGAATGCTTGTCTGTCTTATCAACCCTGGACATCATTATTCATTTTTGAACCCTCTTCCTCCACACACACCACGAGGAAAAAAGAGACTTTTTTTACCAAAAATATATATTACAATCACCTTTTAAGGTAATCCTTCTTTTAATGAAAGGAAAAAGTATGTCTTTAGAATATTTTTAATTTATTTAAAAAATTAAATATTCGGTTCTTCGTCTATTTGCCCTCTCCCCCTTTTCTTTTGGGGGGGGGGTTTCATAGCTTTTTGTGATGATGGAAAAAGGAGAATGGAGAAGTAAAAAATAAATGCAGAGGTTCAAAGAGTGATTAATAAGGAAAAGTATGGAAATCATAGGATTTTGGTATTTATTGTTCTTGAACGGGACATGAAGGTAGTAGGGTGATTAGTAACTAGATATGCTAAAGAGGTGTTTCTTTACTTCGAATACACACAAACTTAATTTCACTATGTATACAGTGATTCGTAATAATTATATTTTTTTAATGTTCAACCAATGACGTCACTGGCTTATACTTTTTAAATGTTCAACCAATGACGTCACTGGCTTATACTTTTTAATAAGAGGAATCAAAAAGACTTTTTCTGATTCCTTATTCATGTATAATATATATATATATATATTTTTTGCCAATTGACATTTATTTACTTCAATGTTCATTGTATCTATGCATTTTGTAAATTATAGTGTACAATTCGTAGGACATCCTACAATTGTTTGGTTGAGGGGAAAATTAAACAAAAGACTAAGAACTTTAACCTTAAATCTAATAATTATATTATCTCATGGGGCTCGATCCATGTCATTTACGAACCTTTGAATATACTTTTCCACTATTCTTTATCATTTTAATTTCAAATATAGAAAAAAGAAAAAAAAATAACATCGCTAGTCATCTTTCACAGGATGATGAATGATATCTTTTGAATTGGGTTATATTCCTATTTTTCATACATCTTCTTTTGAGGAATCTCAAGGATTCTTGAGAGATTGGTTTAAAATAAATTCGATAACAAGGCTAATGAATTCATAGAAGGGAAAACAATGTGGTTGGTGAAAACTCTACTAAAATAAGCTGTAAATCGAGTTAATTCCTTCAGCCATATTCTTAGTCTTAAAGAGGTTAACTTGGATCTTTATTCATTTATCTGCAATTACTGCTCGTGATTATATAAAAGCCACTCACTAAATATTTATTGCCTCTAGTATTCCCTACCACATTCAATCAATATTTATCCATAGAGAGATAAACAGAGAAAACTGTTTAAATAACGTGCCTACACTGAAGGGATTGCGTGTAATGCTCGCTATGAACTGAGAGCTGTTAATTACTTTAGAAATCGGTATTAACATATCCATTGGTTGATGGTATATTTTAAGAGCTATGGTCTTTGTAAACATCTCAGAAGAAGAAAACACTGCCTAAAAAGGAGAATGTGGATCCCACAAGCAACTTTTTATTGACAGGTGCACAATTTCACTGCATCTATTTTAATATAAATATTTCGTAATAAAAATACTCACTCTCTCTCTATAGTTTGTTGCAATGGCAAACCAAACAAATACGTCGATATTCACCGATACCACGTGTTGCTTTGGTAAGTTATAGTCTACATATATGATAAATACTAAAAATAGATAAGTTGAAATATTACCTCTGTCACAATTAATTGCTATAATACATAGATAGTTGCAATGATTGCATCTTAATGTTTTCATCGTGAAGTCCTATGTTGTCGAAAGGAACTTCTTCAATCACCACAAAAATTTGTTTGAAATGTGAGCAGCAACATAGTTCTATGTCGACATCTCTTCAAGATTAGGAAGCCCGAACTACCGGTTGTGTAACATAGACGAGGAAACACACTACCACCTATGACTCATCCCTTACGAGGAAGAAGATATATGGCAACTCGAGTGAGAGAAGGTAGGGAGACTGTCCTTAGAGAATTCCATTTTCAAAACATTTCAAATGTTATTCACTTAACAAAATATTTTCATTAATGAATACAACAATTTCAGGATAAGTTACTCCCGGCTGATACCGGGTTAACTCCCGGGGAGGTGGTTCAATTCCATAGAAATTTAAAGATATAGAGAGCTGATTCCCTTCAATAGCAGAGAAACAACGTTCAGCTGTATTCTGTGTGTTCAAAATAAACAAAGTAATAGATTCTATCTCTATGATCAGCTTACGATGACGTAGTACAAATTACTTTGTTTATATTGGACACACATATACAAACTAGAGGACTCAGAGAGTGCAAACCTCCGCCGATCCCCACCAAATGAATGACTTGGTCTTTTTGTCATTTCCAACCCTCTACGCAATGTCCTTTAACTCTACATACTGCTCCTTTATTGTTTACACTCTAGAGGTATATGGAAAAAAAAGAAACTGACGTCATCAAAGAGGAGATCACAGCACAGCGACATCTATTGGCAGAGTAGGCTAACTTGAAATATTTATTAGTATTTAGCTCATTTTGCATCTTAAAGAAGCACTCAGAGATTCAAAATTTAATCACTTGTTTCTTTTGGCATTTCCAACCACTCCACAAAGTTTCATCCGAATCCGTTCCGCACCTTTGAGTTATCCTGCTGACAAACAAACAAACCAACAAACCAACGCCAGTGAAAACAATACCTCCTTCGGCGGAGGTAATAAAGGGAATAAGCTCTCTATATATTTTATCTCTATGGTCCTTTCTAGGGGCTAAATAAACAAAATACGAGCTTACTGTTAATAACTTACTATTCCATTTGAATACTTCATATTCGAATGAAAAGACCTTTTGAGTAGTTTTTATGAAGATAATTATCCAATGTATTATTTCAACACATCCCAAGAGGCCATCAAGCTTCCTAAAAAAAGGTCTTTATCTTTTCTCTGTGATTTACTCCCTTTTAAAAAATAAACCAGCTTCAGGCAGAGGAAAAAGTTCATTATGGTGCGTTTAGTTCTTCTTCTCCTCCTCCTTCTTATTGTTATTTTTTACACATGCGATGAGGCTATCAAGCTTATTATGATTGCACTGGAGCAGACATTTTTTTACTTGAATATTTCATCATCATATTCCCTGTGAAAATTAAAAGGTACCATCTGGCGAACATATATATATAAATATTTTAATCTCTAGATTTCTCTTGTGAAGTAGAATAAAAGGTAAAATGGAACAAAATGTATTATTATGCTTATTCATATGGTTTGACTAGGATGTAATAAATGTATTCAGAGGCCTGCATGAAATAGAATACTCAATTTGAATACTTGCATATCCGAAAACACTGCAAGCTGTGTATATTTAACTGATATATTTTAATATGTGATTCATATTGCAAAAAGTATTAAAAATGATCTTACAAAAGGGTAATATTTTCAAATTACTGTGGCACTCTTTGAGGCCATACGCCAAACAAAGTAACAAAATAATTCTGCTCTCCAATGCTTCAGTTTTGAGGAAATTTTGTGATATGAAGCAAAAATAACAAGATGTACTGAAAAGTACATATATTTTAAACATTTAGGGAACTTTGTGAAGTTTTTTTTGTTGTTGTCGAAGTGACTGTTTACTTGACTTTAGTTCCAGGATTAATTTAGCTTTGAGGGATGATATCTAGAATCGAAAAGGAGAACTCCGGGCCGATTTCAAGTCAGGAGAAGGACTGTCGACTTCATACATCGCTTTTACGCCATGCTCAGTGAAAACGTCACCAAGAGGAGACATCATGAAATCTGTGGTATTGGCATAGATGATCTCAGATTGCGTCTGATTCAGCATATCGTTTAAAGAAAAATGTTGGTTCACTCATACGCCTAATTGGATACAAAATTTGTGTACATATTTGTAATCTTGCCGCGTTTTGGTGGATACTTTTTTTAACGTCTACGTAAGTCCTTCAATAATATTTTGGTGTCAATAAAAGATTTCAAGCTTCGAAAGCAAAGACTTTCAATTCAAGAAGAAAGCTGACGATCATCGCCTCCAGAGCGTGAGTAACGAAAACATAAGCACGGAGGATATCTTTGGACATATTGAAGACTGTGGTTAAGCCCAAATACATGGTCCCAGAGGACTCATGGTTGAGTTATCACATCAAAAGGATGGATCTTCCGCCACCTAGCTAATTGGGTATACAATTCGTATGGATAAGGCCTCAACTTTTATGACTAAAACTTGTAAAAAGACACTGATATACGTATATCCATAACATATATAATATCTCCCTGACTATTAAACTTTATAAAATGTGTTTTCCTTTCGCCCCTCAGCTGATAATGATGCCGGGCTAAGCAATTAAACAACATTACTCTGGTCCCTATACGTATTTACTGCTTTGGCGATGTATATTCTATGTGGCTCCATGGATTTTCCTCAATCAATCATTTTTACAACTTTCTTTTACAATTTTGGCGTATTTACAACTCTAAAAAAAGACAAATCTAAGGGCCCCTAGACATTAATCCGCCTCTGATCATAACATAAAGCTTACTAAATACAAAAAAGGGATCAATCACAAAACCTGCATCAACAAAACCTTTCTTTTATAGAGTACCTTTTTAGACAATAAATAGTGTCCCTTAAATATGTATATGTCTCTATATTTTCTACGTGATATACAATTGAAATTAGTGAATATTATAACAAAAACATTAAAAAAGTTGTTCATTGATGCGATAAAAGATGTTTGTTATTATGCTTGCCTTTTGATTTAGTAAATCAAGTAGAAACTAGAGGCATATATACACTCAGAGAGTGCAAACCTCAGCCGTCACGGGGTCCTTATGACCTTCCGAGGCGGATTTTCACGACTGGGGCGGCGTAGAGGGACGGGGGAGGGTTCCCCTCGACGAAATTCGAGAGGAAGACGCTCCCGCACCCGATTTACAGCATAGCGATATCTATTGGCAGAGTAGGCTAACTTGAAATAGTATTTAGCTCGTTTGCATCTTAATTCTGCACTCAGAGATGCAAAATTTAATCACTTGTTACTTTTGACATTCCAACAGCTCACCAAGTTTATCCGATCCGTTCCGTACTTTTTGAGTTATCCGCTGACAAACAAACCAACAACCAACAAACCAACGCCAGTGAAAACAATACCTCCTTCGGCGGAGGTAAAAAAAAAATATAGAGACAATTTTTAACTGAAAATTGATCCCAGTAAATGGGAGGTTTTGTTCATTGACAGTTTTATCATTGATCTCCATATATTGATGCCAGCATAAGGATATAAGAAGACTGGATTGAATTAATATTAACAGAACAGCCATTTAGACTATTAGACAAAAGTCAAATATAACATACATCCTTATATACTACTACTAAGTATTCATTGAAAAAAAGTTAACATTTGCCATAAGGAAGCGCTGTAGCTAAGTGTGGCAAGGCGTGTTCTACTCTCAATGTTGGGGCTTCGACTACTCCCGAGAGGGATGGGTCAATTTCGGTACACCTCATTGATAAGATCACAAGTTCGATTATCTAATATTCACGTGCTAACATGCTTATATATATATTCAGTCAGTCGGATACTGCAATTCTATCGAATCAAATAGGCAATAAGTCACCTCGTGAGTAAAACCTTGAAGATAATATCTTATTAGGAGCGGTCTTTTAAGTACGGCTCCAAGGGTTCAAGGATGTCAGATGATAACACAAAGTAATGATTTGACATGAATTTTTGGCATCTTCTTTGCACTTTGTAAGGCTGCCAAAGATATGTCCATGGATACAATATATATATACATAGAGATGCAATACAAATACAATAGAAGTGTCTACACAGATATACATATAAACAAGAAAATATTAATAAGAATAATAGCATACAAATAACTGATTATAAGGAATTGTTTTTCATTAGTTAGTTTCCTTACATATATATATATATATTCTTCGTAGTTTTGAGTGCTCGATCAATCAAACCTGGGATTTATTAGCCCCTCCCTCCTTCCCTCCCATCAGAATAAAAAACAATTAGTAAGTAGACCTCCTCTTTTGTTGTTCACAACTCATTTTACTTTGATGAAAACAAAATGATCGACATTGATGCCTCTTCTCTTGACAATACTCTCAATTCACAATTTATAAAAGTATATTTAACACCTTCATTTATTCCTTGTTTCCTCATAATACGTTTAAACGTTCATATAAATGTGTCTAGTCAGCTCAAAAGTAAAAATTCCAATTGATGAAAAGACAAAATATAATATTGCCTCTTTTATTTTAAAGTACATTCCAGTCTTGGCATGGCTGATCCTTTTACCACCTGAGATAGAAAGATAAACCCCTAGCTGTGGATTTGAGTATGATAACTGTCATAGAGAAATCGCTTCGGCAACTTAATTCGAAAGGAATCAATTTTAAGTCTTAAGAGCCTCTGTTAAAGATTCAAAAATAAAAGAACAGGTCAGGTATATATGTAATATTATATATATTATTCCAATAGTTTCGTTAGTACCTTCTCTATACCGATTGTCAACCACCTGACCTATCTTATAACTAGATGCACAAAGAGGAACGAGACATGTCGGAGTGGGCAGCTGATGAAACAAAGAAGAGAAGGGAGGAATCCCTTGAACAGTCAATGTAGTCTAATACCCATTGAGTAGATAAAGAGAAAAATGAAAAATAAATCAGTGACGCAATGATGATGACATTAATATAAAAGGGTTTTTTTCTCTCTAATGAATTAACATAGACTGACATCCCTGGTATTTATGAAAGGTTTCCTTCTTTCTTCTAATCCAAAGAATTATTATTTGCCAATGTATATTTATTTGTTTACTTTAGTTGTCAGCCATTTTAGTTATGACATCCTCAAGTTGATGGAATGTTTTTTCTCTGTATTCAGTTATTATAGTGGTCTGTGTGCCGTACCAAAAATACACAGCTGTTTATTATTTGTCCATCTCAGGCATGTAAAACGGTAAACCTTTTAAGTATCAGCAAGGAAATAACAAAGGCATCTTATTTTCATTTGTGTACGTACAAGACATAAAATGTCTTAACTCCAGGAGCTGTCCTATAAAAACACAACGATGGAGGACTATCTTCTATAAGACTTATTGGTTACATGTCAGTTATTAACCTTAATAAAGATAAAGACTCAAGGATAGACTTCTATATGTCGATTCTATTGAATTAAGCTCTCATAAGGTGAGCCAAACAACTAGAACTAAAAGGGAGCTCAGTTGAAGCGTCCTGGATTTCAATGATGAGGACGCGGATTTAATTTAGCTCTAGGGTCTTCTTAACCTTATGACTGAGTGTGTTAAAGGATCTTTTCCCACTGTAAAGCAGGCAACAAACTTCACCAAAGTGAGTTTTTATCATATAAACATCAATAATGAATATATTAAACATATAATTTAGTAGAGGGAGACAGTTATAGTTTATTCGTTATTATGGACTTCCTCCCTCTAGCGTTCGAAATGAAAACTATAAACAGGGGTACCGATCGTTTTTCTCTTTCGCATGTGAATTCTCCCTGTCTTACATATTATGTCCTTCACCAATTTAAGCTTTTATTTTTAGCTGAAGGCCCACATATGAACACTTCATTTAATAGTTCAAAGGAATCCATAATAATCACGTATCAATCCCAGGCTTTCACACTAAACAAATACAGCTATTCATCATGCCCGAATGCCCCTTGGGGAAGAAGGAGGGGAATTCATCATAATATTTTGTATATTGATCAAGACACAATCAGTATATATATTTATATATGATATTATTCATTGTAAAATATATATATATATATATTAATAAGAATAAAATGAGTGTTCCTTATATGTTTATTCCATATTCCTTATGTGTAATGTGTGTGTGTGTTTGTTTTGTTTTCCAAAGGACTACGTATCAATCTTACAAAAAATGACACCTTTACGCATAAGTTCTCTGTCTAATAATAAATCATATTGCTGCAGGAAGACACACGAACAAAATGTTATTTTCTCGTTTGTTTGTGTGATATGGTTTTAACTAAGGCGTTAAAGTAAAGAAGCGCATGCAAGGAAAAATAACAACAAAAATGGCCAAAATGTTGGTTATTTTCTTTAACGTTAGATGTCGCTAGTCCATGAAATTACGTCAACATCCTATTTAAAACCGGGTTAAAGGGATTAAGTTTGATGATTTGAAATATATCAAGATAAAAACGTCTCCAAATATAAATAATAAAAGGACTTTGTTATTATTTTCAAAGAGTTGTACTATGTAATCGGCAATAAATTTCTAACTAATTATTATTTTCAAAGAGCTCTGGCATCAAAGCGCCCCTTACGGACTAAAGAAAAACTAAAGTTTTGGCCAATTCCTTTGGGAAAAAAGGAAGAATTTTATGTTATGCATGCGCTACTTTACTTTAACGCTTTAGTTTTAACCACAGTTTTTAGTGTGGAGTGTTAAGAGAAAAAATGCAAGAAAAGTTGTTATGAAGCATCAATGAGTTGAATCGTTGATATTTATTAGAGGATGTTAGCATTAGCATATCAAAACACAGGGTTTTTCTATTCGACAGTCTAAGAGCCCTTGGGCCTGTAAGATTTTTGAAAAGAAATATAAGTAGACAACAATTGTACAAAAAATGGTCCGTGTATCGAAAAAATCCTATCCAATATTGTGTTTAGAAGCAATAATGTACAAGTTACATTGCTTTTCTGACGCATCTGAGTAAATGGAAGGATTTAATGCCAATATGCAACATTGAAAAGGAAGATCCGCAGATCCTCTTATACCTGACACTAACCCAAGTGATACATTAAGCATTAAATACGAAGTACATTATGTTGAAATACTAAAGCTAATGAATTGTGGGTAAAGGAATAAAAATATCACAAATAAATATTTTCTACATTAAAAAATATTATTATAATCTGTAGAAATTCAAATGCAAAACACATGTTACAAACATAATTATAAGCTAAAACAAAAGCATAGTGAGCGATGTCATACTTTTTAAATTTATTAAGCAGTGGGATGAAATCACTGTACAGAGTCCATCGGGTATAATTGTGGCTACAGAGTCCAATAGTCCCATTTAGAGCTAAATCCGTTCATAAACGTTAGGGATTGTTTCAATTTTTAAGGAAATATATTTAATATATGTACACATGATGGTGACAATATTTTTAGAGTGTATCCATACTGAATCAGATTAACATTTATTTTTAAGCTTCTTCAATCGATGGCACACATTCATATATATATTATAGAGAACACAGCTTCAGAGTGTAATGGCCTATTAATAATTATCTAACACTTACGTTCAATATCAAAGACTTGATAGAGACCATCAAAGTGTCAAAACCGCTTCTCAAAAAAGGTTTCTCTTAAATCATACTTCAGATCGTTCTTTATGTTGTTTAATCAGTCCCTCAATAAGAGGCTATAAAGTAATCTTGAAAAACATCAATTGAGTCAGATGGTAAAGTAATAACAATGGATCAGCATTTATTATTATTACTCAAAATGGCATCCCATCATCTGTATTTTGTGTCCAATATAAACAAAGTAATTTTTCCTACGTCATCGGTAGCTGATCATAGAGATAGAATATATCTCTATGATCAGCTTACGATGACGTAGGTCAAATTACTTTTTTTTATGAACACACATAATACAGCTGAACGACGTTGTTTCTCTGCTATTGAAGGGAATCAGCTCTCTATATCTTCATATCTCTATGGCTACACTACATAATCAAAGGAAAAAAAGAGCCAGTCATAAACATCTCTCAAAATGGCCCCCTCAGCAGGCCCTTGAGATCAACATAAGAAAATTTATTACCTCCGCCGAGGAGGTATTGTTTTCACTGGCGTTGGTTGTTGGTTGGTTTATTGGTTTGTTTGTCAGCAGGATAACTCAAAAAGTGCGGAACGGATTCGGATGAAACTTTGTGGAGTTGTTGGAAATGCCAAAAGAAACAAGTGATTAAATTTTGGCATCTCTGAGTGCTTGTTTAAGATGCAAAATGAGCTAAATACTAATAAATATTTCAACTAGCCTACTCTGCCAATAGATGGCGCTGTTCTGTGCTCTCAAAGAGGAGAACACAGCACAGCGACATCTATTAGCAAATGACAAAAAGACCAAGTGATTCATTTGGTGGGGATCGGCGGAGGTTTGCACTCTCGTAGTCCTCTAGTTATGATTATACCAAGAAGGGCAACAAAAAAAAGTTAATACATTGAAGATAAACATATCATTATCTTAAGTCTTTTATCTGTACATCTGATGAATCACACAAATAAATCCTCTTTAAATACCAGAAGGAAGTCCTCATCTCTAATGCAAGAGTCATGCACACTAAGCCAGTGCGAAATACAACAGTTGGCTTGGCGCATAAGGCAATTATGATGCGTTTAAGTAATGAATTAGCGGGTCCCTCTATCAATATTTCTGTTTTTAATAATGAAGATTATAGAATTATGCAACTACTTAGAGGATTTAAAGGTCTAAGAACATAATATACTTTTGCATATAATTGCTTTCCAAAGACTTCCTTGAGAGAGAGAGAGAGATACATATATAGTCTACCATCACGAATATTTGTCAGAGATAAAAAATGTCTTATGTGTATTTTATCTACACTGTTTGTTGATGATGATAAATAAAAAGTCTTAACCTAAAAAATAAGGTTTAAAAAATGTTTGTATATAAATTACTATTTTGAAAGAACCAATTAAAATATATTGATTCCTGACAGTTTGTAATGTTATATAATCCTCAGTAAAGCCAATAAAGGGTATTTTTTGCCTGATTGATCTGCATTTGTGAGGATATGAATAACCATTATAACATTTAAATTACTCAAGTAGATCTTTTCAATGATATTGATCAATTTTGACATTCCCTCTCTGTTGGTGAACCTGCGCTCTCTTGAGATTGAACACGCTTTTACTCACTTAGCTAACACGCTACTGTGTGTAATTTGCATGCTGTCAATTAATCATTACCAAATAAGTTCAAAGCTTGAACCTACCAAAAGTGCTTCTAAATGTCCATAACATAACAAGAAGAAGATATATTTTTTCTGTTGATTTTATAGATTTATAATTTATTTTGTTTTATTTATTTGGTAATTAAATATTAAAACAGCTTTGATCATGCTTTTGCACTCAACTTGAAGATACCTCTGATAACGTTATTTAACTCATAAGGGATGTCCTACTGGATAAAACAATTTTAATACCACTACCCTATGTTACGTTACGTCATTAAATTGATGTGAGTTGGTGGTATATATTTTGTCATTTCTTCCGTTTTCTGTTTCTCATACTTTTTAAGAAATATCAAGATGTCTTCCTTCCCTTGGTTTGTTTCATCGACTCGTAGAATATACGTCTTAAAAGGGACATAAGTTCGCTTCCATCAATGGATGAGCGGAGTATTTTTCTTCCCTTCCTTTATTGAGTATATTATACACCCAGTTATTAGCTAGATTTGGTGGATAACCCCATTGAGATAGCAAGATATAGAGAGCTTATTCCCTTCAATAGCAGTGAAACATCGTCGTTCAGCTGTATTTTTGTGTCCAATATAAACAAAGTAATTTGATCTACGTTATCGTAAGCTGATCATAGAGATAGATTCTTTCTGTATGACCAGCTTAAGATGACGTAGGTCAAATTACTTTGTTTATATTGGACATAAAAATACAGATGATGGGAATAAGCTCTCTATATCTTTTTATCTCTATAGAAAAACCATAGAGATATTAAAATATAGAGAGCTTATTCCCTCAATAGCAGAGAAACATCGTCGTTCAGCTGTATTCTGTGTCCAATACATAGAGATATAAAGATATAGAGAGCTGATTCCCTTCAATAGCAGAGAAACAACGTTCATCTGTATTCTGTGTGTTCAAACTAAACAAAGTAACATTTACTACGTCATCGTAAGCTGATCATAGAGATAGATTATATCTCTATGATCAGCTTACGATGACTTTATTTATTTTGAACAAACATAATACAGATGATGGGAATAAGCTCTCTATACCTTTTTATCCCTATGTGTGGACACACTGACCTATTTCTCTGAAGAATCCAATAAACTCTCTATATTTTTATATCTGTATGGTCCAATATAACCAAAGTAATTTGATCTACGTCATCGTAAGCTGATCATAGAGATAGATTATATCTCTATGATCAGCAACCGATGACGTAGGTCAAATTACTTTGTTTATATGGACACAAAAATACAGATGATGGGAATAGGCCTCTCTATATCTTTATATCTCTATGGATAAACCCCCATCAAGACCATATAGTTATAAAGAAAACCTCTACTCACCAGAGAAGAAGAAGAACAGAAGAAGAATCAGCTGGACTTCTTGAGTGATCCCTAATAAGTTGATTCGAAGCATGATTCGATGAAGCTTTAGGTATCACTATTAGTAGGTATCTAATATTCAATTCACATCCACAAGACCATGGGATCAGAGACACACTGATAAGTCCTTCTTCTTCTTAGAGCGGCAACTTAATAATTAAGTAATTATTGGAGTAAGAGAGAGGGTGTGGGAAGAAGCTTCTTTGATTGGAGTAGGCCTCTATGACTACTCTGCATGTGTGTTATGCTTCTTCCTTTGGTAGAATATGGATGGTCAGATCCTAGAAGAGAGAGAAAGAAAGAAAAGAAAAGAGTTTGAAGCGAGTGGAAATAATAATCATTGAGTCCAGATGACGAGATTGATTCAACTTTCATATGCTGCTGCTGCTGCATGCCAGGAGGCAATCCGTTTAATTCAAACGTCCTACCTTCCTGGTCTTCTTGCCTCCTCTCTATCACCATGTAAATCAGAGTTAATTAATAAGTCTAAGATTATCAGAGGGGGCTCACATTAATCAGCAAGGAGAGGGGGGGATAACAATCCTTGTTGTAGTTCCGTGCCTAATGAAGCCTATACATGAAGTTGGAAGCAGCGGTATTTTAATGAGGAAGGGGCTACGACACATTTTGAAGAGGTTAATGTTCGTCAAAGCACAATTATGTGGAAGATATCTAAAAGTATTAAACAATTGTTCCCCTCGTGTATGGAAAAATTATTAAAAAACCTTTACGCCAATTCTAAGATTTAAAATAAATGGATTAATATATGTATTCTTTTATTGTCTAAAGTTATTTTATTATAATTGTATTTTAGTGTTTGTTCATATTTGATGTTAAAATTTTAAACATAAATGTTTAAATATGTTGTTATGCATTAACATCATTTTATATGCATTTTCTTCTTTTTTGTGCCTGTATGTATTTTTATGACCTGTGGAATAATTTAAAAATTGTTATCATTAAAAATAAACGAATACATCTACTAGTTAAAAATTTAAAAAAATATGCAAGGAGAACACTACATGATAGAAGTTTTCTATATAAGGTTGGTATTTGTTAGAGAGTGAAAGATTTTTGCTTTATCTAAACCGAGTAACGAAATAAGAAGCCGGATGGTTACAAAGAGTTTTTTTAAATAAATTTCGATCCACTCATCCTCTGATAATTTTAGTCCATATTACTACGATTAAGTAATTTGTTTAAAAAAATTAAAGTAATTTTGATGTTTTATAATGCATAATAACGGATTAATTGTTTTCGATTAAAAAAAATGTTTAACAATAAAAAATACAACGGTACATTTGCTAGAAAAAGCTGCACACCAAAATATTATGCTCTATAACTAGAAGACTCATAGATATAATCTCATGAGTAATTTCGAAGAATATATGTATACGTAATCTGGGATACGGTGACAAGGAGCCTTCTAGTAGGGCGTTTTTTTCTAAGGCAAAAAAGTGAAACTTTTGTATACATTTTTGCTGCTGGTATCAAATACCCCAGATACGCCAGAAACCCCATTGGCGATCTCGTCTTCCCAACCCCAAAGAGACTGACGAGGTCTACGACTTCGGTGGCGTGCCATTAAGGGGCGGCACAGACACATTTGCGTCCACGCAGTGTCTGTGTGGAACAATTTGAGTCCCTGAGGTCGGCCAGGACACTAGCTGCGGCAAGGGACGTAGCCAGGACCATTGGCCGCAGTACCCCAATTTAGGGGGATTTATTTATTTATTTTAGTATTTTTAATTTTATACGTGTTTTAATGTTGTATATATGTATATGTGTGTACACAGGAATGATTTGTTTTTTATATTTTATATTATTATAGCTAAAACGGACCAGCAAATAGCTGATTATTTAAATTAAATAAAGGATTACACACACACCTTGTTAGGATTTATAAAAGGTAAAATTACGTTGGGAAAAAGTAATAAAACATTATTGCAAATAGGTGTAGGTTTAATATCATGGTGCATTGGAATATCTGCAATACTATAGAACTTACTCATATCCACATGGATACTGTATATATTGGAGATTCGTATAAAACTGTTCGGGCACCGTACAAAGTACGAACGCATTTACTTGTTAAACTTTACACGCTTCTAATAAAGCTATTCCGTTTAGCAAATATGAGTGTACCTAAATTCGTTCTTTTTTTTTGCCTATATGGTTCGATAGAATTGCATCCTAAAGGATATAAATAAGCATTATAGCATTAAAATTAGTCACTCGAACCTAGGATCTTATCATCAATGAGGTAGACCAAAATGGCCATCCCCTCTTGGGAGTATTCGAACCTGCGCCCCCAACATTGAGAGTTGGGCACGCCTTAACACGCACGGATATCGCACTCCCTTTCCGCCAGATACAGAGCTCTCACTCTCAAAATCCCATCGGTAACCAACAACTCGTGGACTCTCGCTTCGAGGAAATCAAGTATTGTCCAATCAAGTCTCTCAGCCTTTTTAAGATAATCACAATGTAGGATCTTCACGCAGGAAAATATTCTTGATTACATAAACAAAAAAATGAATGTTAAGAAGGCCTCTGGTATCGATGGTATTGGAGGATAAATATATACTATTCTTCCAAATGAAGTAGCTCCTTTTCTACTCAAACTGGAGAGTCAAGTATTCGAACTGCGCCCCCAACATTGAGAGTTGAACACGCCTTAATGTACACGGCTATCGCATCCCTTTTTTTGCCTCCATAGAATTGCATCCAACAGGATATTTAAAAAAATCATTATTTTGACCAATAAAGGAGAATGACACTAAATGTTCCCAAATTCGCCAATATAATAATACATGGAATCAATATAATATATGATGGAAACTCGAGGCAAGAAATGATTTATTGGCCTTGTAGCAGATTCTCTATATCACTCTGCTCCTATTTGTCCATCAATCCTATTTGTTTCCATGCTACTATTTATAGCCTAATTGTATATAGAGAATTCACCAGGGGGGGGGGGGGGGCAGAACTCATGTAAACAAAGAAGGATATTTCCAATTTAAAAAAATGTGACGTCATCACAGCTACGATTTGCCTATGTATCTAATACCTCTAGGACAACTAAGCTAAGAACGTAAAGGCTCTCAAGGAATAACGTCCGGAGGCTCCCTCCCGCCACGAGCCACCCGGGGACGCACAGCTTCAGCATCAGGGAGGACGTGGAAGTCCTGACACCGCACGGGACTCTGAGGCCTTTGGCTGGTAGCCCACACGCATCTAGGAGCTCCGGAGCAACGTGGCCGTCCTCTGCAGCTCCGCCTCCGCCGGAGAGCTCCCGGGTTCAAATTTTTATTTCATTTTAAAATTAATCACTGTTTTTATATGTACCTTTGATTTATTTAATAACAAATAGCTACTGTGACGTCATCTGTGACGTTTCAGTTTTTCTTTTCTAATCAGAGGAATCTAAGCATTGCGTTCTGCGCATCTTGTATTATCTATTATCTTTGAGAATTCCCTATTATGAAAATACCCATAACTAGAGGTGTTAGTTATTTACCCCTTCGGTTACAGGCTTTATCCATAGAGATATTAAGATATAGAGAGCTGATTCCGTTCAACAGCAGAGAAACATCGTTCAGCTGTAATTTTGTGTCTACTATAAACAAAGTAATTTGTACTACGTCATCATAGCTGATCATAGAGATAGATTCTATCTCTATGCTCAGCTTACGATGACGTAGGTCAAATTACTTGTTTATAGTGGACACACAGATACATCTGAAAGGAATAAGCTCTCTTTATCTTTATATGTCAATGTGAAATGCACATCAATTTAGATCAGATAACTGGAGGTGTTAGTTATTTAGCCCTTCTGTTACAGACTTTATCTTGTATTGCTCATGAAAAAACACTCATTTCATTCCCAGCTTTCAACAATGTTATTATAAGAATCATTCCAATATTGCATCTGACAAGGGCCCCTAGCTTATCTCTAAGAGACGTTTTTCGTCATTGCAACGCGGATCGCAGATATACAATCATAATACGGCAGTTTAGCCATAAAAATATACTTTAATTACATAAGTATAGTATGCATTTTTAAATGGGTTATTTTGAAACAATTTGCAAAAATATGTATGGCAACATGACAGTCCTAACAATCTTCAAATATTGTATTTTTTTAATTCACAGCTCAGAAAATATACATTGCTAAATTCTAAATAAAAATACATATAAAAAACTATAAAAATAAGCATAACTTTTTTCTGGTTTGGGAATGGGATATAGATGAAAGAGGTTTTTGGTAGTAACTAAGTAACTAATTAACAACTTAGATTATACTGGATGACATTCAAAAATGCAATAGAATTAACTACATACCAATCAAAAGCAGTTTCTTTAATAGATATGTCAGTAATATTTCCGCCAAATGTTAAGCATATAGTGACTCGTTGATTTACATAGGTAAACATCTTGTATGAAAATATTTGGAAAACATTAATTATGTATGGTATGGTAGGTTTCATACAAGAAAATGTTTGAAAAATATGAAAGTAATGGTGTAGTATTTTCCTATTCTTAGAACTATTTAAGAAATTGTACTTACATATTTGTTGACAAAATTAGACTTACAAAGTGTCATATCATATTTATATATATATATATATATATATATCAGGAAACGACCGGGACACCTTTTTTCGCCGGGACCTGGCCGGGACTTAAATTTTTCAAGCCGGGCCGGGCCAAAACCGGGCGGGCTTAATATATGTTTCATTCCTTCGACATTCATAAATGACGACGTTTTTTAGGAAAGACTTTTAAAAAAAGTGACAACGTTTTTTTAAGAAAATAATTTCAAAAAAAGTGAGGACGTTTTTTTAGACAAGAATTTCCAAAAAAATTGTTAGAAAAAGTGATGACGTTTTTTTAGAAAAGAATATTTCGGAAATTCCTTTCTAAATAAAACGTCGTCACTTTATGAATGACAAACGAAAGAAAATATTTTAAATCCCGGCCCGTGTCTAAAAAAACGGGACACTGGGCCGGTACCCGGTCGTTTCCTGATATATATTTATATATATATAAACACAAATAATGAACTGTTTATTTTAATAATGATTATTAGTAGTGACCACATGGATGATTATATCAAAAATAACACTATGATTGTTCTTATATTTGTTTGAGTTCGTCTGGACTCACGTAGTACAGCGAAGACGGCAGTTTGTAATTAGAGACATATGTGCATTATTATTATTATTTTTAAGGAAAACAGTTCCATTTATTCATATATCAGTCATTAAAAGACGAATACAAAAGAAATAAAGAAACGAATAAGTCGTTTCCTTTTTAACGACAGTGAAAAATA
>CP045899.1:24528185-24542011 GCA_013387185.1 Caligus rogercresseyi | reverse complement strand
CCGATGACGTAGTCCAAAATTATTTTGTTTTATAGTGGACACACAGATACATCTGAAAAGAATAAGCTCTTTATCTTTTTATATCTATGGAATGGATAGCTGAGCTAGAGTTCTCATTACATCAGACGAGACTGACCAAAGCGTCGATTCCTGCAGCCAGGAAGTATTTTTCATTATTACATAGAGTACTGATTGATTCCTCCAAAACCTTACTACCACCTTTACACATCAAAGTGGGTTTTGATGAAAAATACAGACCTGCCTTAAGTATTTGGAAGAAGTTCTCAAGCTGATCGAAGCGAATAATTGAGAAGACGCGTTTTGATGGGCCACACATTTGTGAGCTTATTCGAGATAATGATTCCGGAGCTTACTTGTGGCATCATGGGAGGTTTTCAAGGCTGAGATTTGAGTCTTCTCGGACACAATCGTGCTGAATACTACAGAACTCGTGAGAAAATATGTAGAGCTGCAACATGTCCTAAAAATCCACTTCTCCGCTCTCACTTGGACATTTTCTCTGAAAATGTGGTTCTGTGAGTCATGAACATGGAAAGCGTTTCATCAAGTCATTACAATGATGGAAATGGAATACCAAGGGAATGGAGTCCATCCATGCTTGCAGACTTTTATTGGACGTTGAGGCGAGATGCGACATCAAATGAGTACAAAAGACATACACAATGACAGAAAACTATTTGCTGGTAAGGATGTCTTTTGTTGTTGGAAACTGTTTAATTATCAGGCTTATGATTATTATCCCTTTGCAAAAAAACAGATTATTTTAAATAAACGACTCTCAAAATGAGAGGCAATCCATACAAATTTCCTATGTGATATTTGAAATCTCGATATGAATGGCCAATATGGTTGCAGAAGCAAAGGAAATTGAAAATTTGTTGGCTAATGTAATCAAAACAACATATTTGAGGAACCTCCTTTTTTGTACTTTTTATTAAATTTTCCTTCTATTATATCCACACCGAATTAAACTCATGTTATTTCACCCCACTTATTACCTCCGCCGAAGGAGGTATTGTTTTCACTGGCGTTGGTTTGTTAGTTGGTTGTTTGTTGTTGGTTGTTTGTTTGTCAGCAGGATAACTCAAAAGTACGCAACGGATTCGGATGAAACTTTGTGGAGTTGTTGTAAATGCCAAAAGGAACAAGTGATTAAATTTGGCATCTCTGAGTGCAGAATTAAGATACAAAATGAGCTAAATACTAATAAATATTTCAAGTTAGCTTACTCTGCCAATAGATGTCGCTGTGCTGTGAAATCGGTGCCGGGAGCGTCTTCCTTTCGTATATTGGCTTATATATTTTGAATTAATATTACGCCCTTTTTTCACATTAAAAAAAGCAACAACATTTCAATTATTTAAACATAATTACAAGCGTTCAGGCTAATCTCGGAATGAAATAACTTGGTACCATCAGTGGCGCAGAACTGATCAAAAATAGCAGATAATATTTTAAGTAGCCTAAGCTATGATTATGAAGGATATTTATTATAATTGCAATGAATTATTATATATATAATTTTAAATTTTGTTTATATTCCATGTGATGTAAATATAAGTATTAATATAAAAATAAGTCGGGAAAAGTAATACCTGGGCCAGATTGATAGAAGGAGACAAAATTTGGAATAAAGGCAACTGGTGCAGATATTTTAAAAAGTCTAATTCAGACGCTCTTGGATACACTTACTATTGGTTGAAATACAGAATAGTTACACTGGCAAATTGACACTGGGAAGCATTTACGGTAGAAACATGGATGATAGGCTATATATTTTTTGCAAGACGTCTTTAGAGACGTCAAAACATTTTCTACTCGAGTGTAGCATAATTGGTGAAATGTATACAGACTAAAAGAATTTTTCTTTGACCGATACAAGTTTGCTTGATGACAAAAGATTTCGTGTATATGTATGTAGGCCCACATCAGGAAGAAATAAACCTGATCACCTCTAGATTGCAGTACATGCTCTATAAATTTAGAAGCTCCAAAACAGACCTTCCCTCCGACATCATCGAACCCATTCTAAATAATGTAATATTTAATATGTAGACTTATATAATTGTGTAAATTTTTTACAAGATGGATGTTAATTGAAATATAATAGTACTGTTGTGTACAAAAAAGTATTTATATCGCTAGAAATGTTAGTTTTTAATCAATGTAATATAGGAAGGAAATGTTTCAAATAAATTGAACAATTAAACAAATGTATTATTACAATTTCAGATATAAAAAGACAACAAATATTTTCACTTTTTAAAAATACTAATAAAAAACTATAATTATTTTTCTTTTTTCCAACTTTTCTATACAACTCCGCACACAATTGCATTTCATCTAATTGCCATTTTTGACTCGATACATACATACATATTCAGATCCATTACTTTTTAGAACCCCCGTCTCGGGCGAGAGAGAGCAATATAAAAGATGCGACAGCACAAAATGTCTGCGTGCATTTAAAAGAGCTTTAAGAAATTCATGCCTTTTTCCTCAGTGGTAGTTAAAAGCCGTCACATAAGAGAAAGAGAGAGAGAAGAACGAGAAAGCAAGCATGAAAAAGTTTCTGTTTTTTCGCCTTCCACGGCAAAATAATAATCGCCGTCAGTTCTTTTTTTTTCTTCTTGAAGACAGGCATTTTACCTTTAATCCTCCTTAGCTTCCTCAATGGCTTTGTAGACAAGAGAGCTGCTCATCATCAAAATATCCTTGGAGTCCACAATATACATAACTTTATACATAAACATAAGGAGTGATCTAGAGGAGAAAAACGAGGAATGTGAGTCGTTTTTAAGGTAGGATTTCATTCATTTTTGGGTCACTTTTTTACTTTAATTATTTAGAGAAGCTGTAATAATCATATAATAAAGTGAATAATCGTAATATAAGTCAAAGCAAAATCTCTCTAAATATATCAAATTACTAAAATATATAAACAAACAAAGTAATCAAATCAGTAACAAATCATTTAAATATACCCCTCCATCTCAAAAAATATTTGTCCATCTTATAAATAATAATGTTTAAACTAAAAACACAAACTACTTTAAATAGTACTTTTTGCGGAATTTTAATCCATCTTTAAATCTTAGTCTTGAAAAGTCTTTAATTCGATTGATGTATATTCCCACAATGAGCAATCCACACTTGGAATATTGATGCCAAAGGCCAAAATGTTGCAGCTGACGAAATAAAAATTATCCGATAATATGTGACTTTACATGAGATTCATTATTAAAAACTAGCGTTATTTTTTTTGTACACCCGTACAACATTTATGTTAAACTAATATGATATTAACGTTATATCCAATCTGAGGTACATGAAAATAAATTGTGACATTTTAACATCTAAAACTAGAGTTCATCAAATAATCTATTCACAAAATTAAAACATTTTTTGATAGGGGGGTTAAAAAAAACTAGCGTTATTGATTTCAACGGACCAATAAACTGTATCATTATTAAGACCACACTTTTTGAAAATTAAAACCAGTAACTATGATGTTCATTATGTTTCGTTTTAGTACACATCTGCTCTAAGGTTTTATTTAACGTTCTTAGTGGATTCTATGGTCATTATTATTATAAAATATATGATGCGACCAACTTTTTCTAAAATATTTTAGAATTGTTTGTTTTTTGCCTCCGGTATCTCTCGTAAATTGTCTTCATTAGATAGATTCATTTAAGATATGATAGACTACCGATTGATATTCGATTGATCGATACATTTTAACTTCATTCTATCAATAGTGGTCATTTCCAAATAAAAAGATTTGCCAGTATCGGTAACAAATGTGTATTATAGTCCACACAATAGTTGAATGCTCCTCAAAGATAGCAAATTGAAATGAGTTAAACAGTCAAACTTTCGCCTTTTATATAGTCCAAAATTGTCTTAAAACTGATTGATATTCGGTAGATCAGTACACACGGCGATATATTTATTTCCAATGAAAAATACCGCCGGTATTAGTAGAAAATCGTGCAAAGGGAGCTCGATAGCCGTGCGTGTTAAGGCGTGTTCAACTCTCAATGTTGGGGGCGTAGGTTCGAATCCCGAGAGGGGATTGTCATTTTTGGTCTACCTCATTGATAAGATCCTAGGTTGATAGACTAATTTTAATGCTATAATGCTTATTTATATCCAGTCGGATACTGCAATTATATCGAACCATATAGGCAAAAAAAATTCGTGTATTTTAGGTATTTTAAGTATAGATGCCATTGGTAGATTAGGGATATGATAAAATTTGGACTACCAATTATATTCGGCTGATCGGTACTTCAGCCTTTTAAACTGTTAATAACGATTATTTTCATTTTTAAACCTATCGAATACCCTTATCGATTGTACGATTGATGTCCATTGGGAGCGCTATGCTTTAAACATATTTGGAAACGTGATTTCTCATAAATGAACCACACTTAAAACATTTTTTAAGAATCTACTGATTCGTGCCCTGGGTAAAATTCGTTTTAGCGAATTAAAGATGATGTTTTAAAGCTATTACTACCGATTGATTTAATCAAATAATCAATTAAGGAATTCATTGTTTTGTTCAAAAATCACTAACGATCAGTATATGTAGAATAAATAGATCGTCGTGATTACTGATCTACCGAATATCAATCGAGAGTCCTTGACATATAGAAATTGATAGTTTGATTGTGTTACCAATTTTAATATATGTTATTTTCGAGTATTCCATTATTGTAAGGACTAAAATAGCTGGAATGGCTCCTTTATATACTCAAAATTAATAGTATAAAATAAATATATACTCTAATTTGATAGACCAAAATAAGAAATAAAATCTCTTTTATGCATCAAATGAAATTATTTCTAAAGTCGATTATTAACTCCATTGGCAAACAGGAAAATAGAAAATGTTCCAGCATGCCTCTTCATATTTGAAATCAAGTTTAATACCATAGAGATAAAAAGATATAGAGAGCTGATTCCCTTCATCTGTATTTTTGTGTCCAATATAAACAAAAGTAATTTGTGCTATGTCATCGTAAGCTGATCATAGAGATTAATCTATCTCTATGATCAGCTTACGATGACGTAGATCAAATTACTTTATTTATACTGGACACACAGAATACAGCTGAACGATGTTTCTATGATATTGAAGGAATCAGCTCTCTATATCTTTATATCTCTATGTTCGATACTCCGATTACCTCCCAGTCACAACTTGTAAAGACAAGGTGTGTTTATTACTTTATGTTTAAACCAGGAGTAGGTGAAGTATTCTTTGTTGCAAATAATATCACTCTTCTATTTGTTCCTTATTTCGGCTATTGACAAATTGTAACATTTTTTTCTAATATGACTATTATTCCATTATGTTGTGGATAACAGATTGTATGCCAAATAATAATAATAAACATTGTAAGAAAGCACATTTATTGCTGTTAATTCTTTTGAACTATAAAGTTTTTTACACGTTTTGTGTGCTCCATCCGACTTAAAAAACTTGAAATAATGACATACAAGGAATGGCGTTGCTCTTATCTGGCAGCTTGTTTCTATCTCTTTTTCTGACTTCAAAATGTGAATCAACAATACCTTCCAAAGAATATTGAATACAAAACTTAATAAATATTAATTACAACGAAACGCCATCCTATAGACCGTAAAAACGGGTCCAATGATTCAATCATGGCCTACGCTCGCTCAAAGACCAATCCCGTGAAGGTCGTCCAATAATATGGTCGTTGTGCCGGAAACGCTATGCGTGAAGTGATAACGCTCGATCGTCATGTGACATACCGTGAGAAATCCTTGGTATTTCTTTTACAAGCATGCATTAGATGAGCACATGGCTGTAAAAAAGGTTTGTTCTCAAAAATTTAATTGATCTTTTACACTTTGTTTTTAGTGTTTACGTTTTAATATTTTAATCATTACTTTTGGAGATGTTAATTTCTATGTTCATGTAAGTTGCTAAAATTATGAACTATAATGTTTATATGTTGTATTTTTTTACTTATCATCATCTTTTTATATATCGTTTTGTACTCAAATTTTATCATAAACTGTTGAAAAAAAAAAAGGTTTGTTCTCGGCGTTTAAATTTTTGTAACAATCACACAACTACCAACTAATAATAGAGTAGTTAGAGCCTTTCGCCAACTTTCTCCAGTCTCAAGCCAGGAAATAAAGCAAAACCAAGTAACTTTTAACCATGGAAGAGTTGCGATCAAGTGATTGATATATTATATTTTTTTTTTAACCTACATGTCTTTCAACACTTTTTTCACTTTAAAGAATATTCTTCAATATATTTTTTCTTTATTTTATACTACAATTTATTTATTATTATATTTTTGCAGTCGTATATCCTTAAAAGGCACCTTACCAATAGATGCGAGGTTTCGTCATATTTCAAATGCGCTCAAACATACTTCAATTTGCAATCTATGCCTTAAAAAGAAGCTTAGAGAGTCTAAAAATATTTTTAAATTTTTTATAAGATATGATTAAACTTCTCCATAAACATCAACTATATCAGAACATTAAAATATAAAGAGCTCCAAAACATACACAAAAAAATAAAATAATCTATAAATATAAAAATATATTAATATAACCATTAAAAGCAGAAAATAGGTCATAGGTTCCCAGCCCGGGTCCCGCTGTTTTTTGAACGGCCCGGTTTGTCAATCGGTACGATATTTGGTAGTTTCTACCGAATATCGTATAATCGGTTCGGTATTTGAAATCTACCGTCGTTAGTATCGAATACCGTTTTACATTCGGTAGTCGCAGCTCTGATATATATATATATATATATATATATAGACTCAATCATAATAACTATTTCTTTTATTTACCCTATATTTACCTACCTGCCTATAAAGCTACAATACAATTTAGCTATTCATTTGTTGCCCTTTATTTTATTTTAGCTTTAAGATGCATTGTTGGTCGGTTGATTTTTTTCAAATTCTCATAAAATATGGTAATACTTCACTGCATATGGTCTTTTTCTTCATTTCTTGGTTGGTATGACTAATATTCAAAAGCCCATTACATTTAATAATTTAGTCACATGTGTTTAGTTTATATTGTTTTATAAATGAAATATACTTTGTCTTGGTAAAAGAATGGGATCAAAAGTTCTCTAAGCTCAAAATGATTCAGTTTACATCTTGTTTTTCTCAATGATTAGGTCACGGTCGTTTTAAAGCCAGCCGTATTTTTTATTGATTTTTTTAATTACATTTTTTTCATACCAATGATTTCATCGAATTCATTGTTTTAAGTATTTAGTTATGTACTATTTTAAATACAATAGTGATACTTTCTTCCGACAAATATATTTCTTATATCTGAGATTCTTTAGATGCAGATAAACTGCAATCAAGAACTTTTTTTTTTGCCTAGAATGCATCCGACAGGATTTAAATAAGCATTATAGCATTAAAATTAGTCACTCGAACCTAGGATCTTATCAATGAGGTAGACCAAAAATGACATCCCCCTTTGGAGTATTCGAACCTGCACCCCCACATTGAGAGTTGAACACGCCTTAACGCACACGGCTATCGCACTCCCAGCTTTTGAAGTATTTACGCCAATCATTACATGATTCCTTTTTGTCACCTTTTATTTTTCATATTGTTTCGAATGGCTTAATAATGTCTATACTAAATGAAGGATGTCCACCATAGAAACGATAAACATGTTCTGATTAATCATTTTCTGTATAAGAGTCCCTGTGTTCATATATTTAGGTCCATTGAAGATATGTTTTTAAGCATTTTAGATTAATCCTTAGTTCAAAAGATTTTGTTTATTTATTTATAGGCAACAACCAGGCAGAAGTCAATTTTATTACTACAAAAGCATAGCATATTTTATAGAAATGGCAAACGCATGAAAACCCCAGGATTTTAGGCCAATAATCGATAATATTTTGACATGCTTATGCCGTTTCAAAAAAGAATACTTTGTTTTAGTTTTTAATGCAATCGTTATGCATAAAGATGTACTTGGGGTACGATAATAAAGAGAATAACATAAAAATGTAACATTTATCAATAGAAAATATTCTTTTGAGATCACAAATTCAATTTTATTCAAATCAATTCAATCTATCAATTTTTTTGGCGTATACTGATAATACACTAATTGTTTATAGTTCCATCTGTTGGTTAAATAAGATATACATACATTCTTTTGTACAAAAATCAAGTTCAGATTACTTGAATATAAATATTTTTATTCATACGTTGTTGATTTCTTATTGCAACTGCTCTGCTGTACATATAATTTAAGTATGTTTTTCGTTGTTTTTGCAACTAATGTATTATACATATTAGGTTGTCAATATCTTCCTTTCGCCTTCCTTTTGCTCTTTTTTCAATGCGTTATAAAAAGTGAACAGTGATCGGATATAGTTCAAAAATGCCTCGTTTTGTTCGATAACACTATGTAACAAAATTAAGGTCTTTGTTTGCCCCTAGGCTGAAATTCCTAATTTGAGTCCCATTTTTTACGTAGATTCCAAAAATGCCACTTAAAATTCGTCCGAAAAAAGGTTTGGCCTTTATGACCTTTTGAAAATCATGTTTTTCATCATTCTAATGGTTCAGGCCCAGTTATCTTCGTGTAAAGTAAAAATATCCACCACTGTCAGTATTATTTATTTTTCTACTATATCTGTACATTTTAAATTCGTTTTTATAATTTCAATATCTTCGTACTAATCGAAAAATCGGCTTTATATTTCAAAAAGTTGACCATATTTTAGTGTTCTATTTAAGCGGCGATACATTTTTTGTTTCGAGTCTATTGAATCAATGTGTATGTCAATGCATTTCAGAACAGTTTTATAATTTCGATATCTAGAATGAAAGTAAAGAAAAGATCAATTTAGTAGGACGAAGTATTCTTTTTACTTACATATTAAGTAACTACTTTTAGGTGAATATTGAGGTTGCATTAAATATTATTGTGATTTGTTACGAAGAAAAAAAAACAGGTTTGCCTTTTATTTGCGAGTTCCTTAAATAATTTGATAACAATATTGGAATGCAATTTTCAAAATCACAGTAACTCACTAAAAAATAAAATTATTTTGACACTTGTAAATAATTTTATGTAAATAAAAAGGCAAACCTGTTTTTTTTTCTTCGTAACAAATCACAATAATATTTAATGCAACCACAATATAAAGGCCAAACCTTTTTTCGGACGATATTTTAGTGGCATTTTTGGAATCTACGTAAAAATGGGACTCAAATTAGAAATTTCAGCCCAGGGGCAAATCCTGTTACATAGTGTAATCTGTTTCTATCTTGAGGGCAAATTCATAATACCTCCCTCCAGGCCCGCCCACCCACTGAGTGACGTGGGCCCGATTTTTTATGAATGTGCCAACTGTGCCCCCCCCCCCCCCATAACAACTGTAGGGCCCCCAACAGCCTGGGGCCTGCTGCCGGGCCTGCCTCCCTCGTAGACGTCCCCTTCCTTATCTGTGAAGAAATCAAACAGCCACTTTCATAAGCCTCTTTTGAGTTCAAATTTACACCACCAAGGGCATTCGCCATGGACAGGAACAGATGGTAATCACGACGCGCTATGTCTGGGCTATAGCGAATAAACCTCCAATTCGGGCTCTCGTAGCTTCTGGCGAGTCATCAACGAAGTGTGGTGGAACACTACACCCTTCTTGTTGGCCAATTCTGGACGCTTCTGGTCGATGGCGTGCTTCATTCTGTTCAGTTGTTCGCAGTGGATGGTAGAATTAAGCGTCTGGCTATATGGGAGGAGGACCTCATAGTGGATGATTCCCTTCCAATCACACCAAACATACAGTTCAAATCCCGATTGGCCACTGTTTGGACGATTCACTGGGCTTCGACCACAACTTTTTTCACTTGACATTGTCGAATGTGATCCACTTTTCGTTGCCAGTCACCATCCGACATATAAATACTTCAAAAGCTGGGAGTGCGATAGCCGTGTGCGTTAAGGCGTGTTCAACTCTCAATGTTGGGGGCAGGTTATAATACTCCCGAGGGGGGATTGTCATTTTTGGTCTACCTCATTGATAAGATCCTAGGTTCGATATACTAGTTTTAATGCTATAATGCTTATTTATATCCTGTCGGATGCAAAATGGGTCGACTTCGTTCCATTTCAGGAGCATATCGCAGGCGTTGATTCGATCCAGAAGTTTTTTTGTGCGTCAAATCATGCACCCAAACACCAATCTTTTTTGTATCCAGCCTTATGCATATGGTTTATATGGTTTTGTGACAAGTCTAACCTCCTGAGCGATGTCACAAGATGCCACACGCCGGTGTAACTCGATGTATTCCATGATCGGTATTGTCGTCACAAAAAGGCGGAACAGAGAAATTTGACAACCTATCTTTACATTTTTGTATAACATAATTGAATAATTTTAATCCAATCATATTCTTAAAATATCACATAGTGTATATACACATTGAATAAACCAATTCCTTAAAAAGAACATCTTAATCATGTTTAAAAAAGTTTAAATATGCTGATTCAATGAAAATCACACTCAAACGACATAGGTTTGATACCCTTAGGTGCAATTTACAGGAATAAATTTCTTACAGCCAAATTATAAAGAATATCATATTACAGAAGTACGTTCTTTCCTTCGTAATATTTGTAATGTGAACTATATATATATATATATATAATATATATATATATATATATATATATACACACATATTACATATATTATATATATATATATATTACATCCTCCAGAGCTAAAACAGATACCAACATTATTAGGAACTCGCATATTTGGCCGCCTACGGCGCCCATATGTTCGCCCTTGGGTAGGGTTAGGTTTTGGAGCTAGTTGTGAGTGAAACAGACTTTAAAGAATATAAGAGAGGAGAAGAAAATATTTTTTGTTTTGTACAAACATTCCTTATAAATTTTTGACTTTGTACAAAGAATATGTTTAAGTTACATGAGATGCTTTTTCTTTTCTATTTCTCTAACTATCCTCCTCCTTTTCTTTTCTTTTTTCCTCTCTTTACCTTGAAAAGTAGGTGGTTCAAATCAGACAAGGTCTGAATTTTTTTTCTTCATTTCTGGTCCCATCACATTGCAAATAGTTTTATTAGGTCCGTCTTGACCCAAGGATGCCATAGGTACCTTCAAAGTTCAAATCTGAGGAATGGGAGATAGCGTGCGGACATACAGACGGACAGAAATTGAAGAAATTTGCGGAAAACTATATTTTTACAAAAAATTTAAAACTTTGACCTCGTTGCGCGCCTCGTAATGTTGACCGATTTGTTCAAACTTTGTATGTCGTCTTCTTTTATCACCAAGAAACAGAAAATCACAATGTTGCTAACATTTCAAACATTTGAAAAATAAGAACAACCCTAATTAATATATATATATATTACATATATATTCATTAATGTTTTCACCAAAACCCCTGAATTTGATTATTTTAGAGCCTATTTCTTCATAGTGAAAGAATCAAGAGTTCTACAGCACTTTTAAAAGTAAACAGTGTGTAAACAAGGGGCGAAAAACTTGACTAGTCTTTAATTTGTTTGGTTCACAAACATTTAATTGAATATAAATATTCAACGCATTCATATTTCTATATATACACATATATAAGAACCTTTGAGAGCAGAAGAAAGTGTAAGGACTGTCTAGAGAGTCTGATCCAATTACCTGGATAGGGAGTATTTCTTATTTATAAAGTTGTAAATACAGGGGAGAAAGTCAAAGAGTACATTATACATATATATTGTTTTAATTAGAAATCACTGTTTTGATAAACCACATAACTCTATAACGAAATATGGACGTACTACAAGGTCTGAAGCAAAACGTTTTTATTTAAGAGACTTATCGTTGGAATCTTCTATTAATTGTGTCAAATTCGGAGATGGATTGAATAGTTTAAGTAGGTAAGACATCTTCTATGAGGTGAATGTGGAATTATTATCCAATACAATAATAAATAAATATTTTATATACCAAATTTTTTTGATCCATTCGAAGGATAATTTGATTTATTACCTCCGCCGAAGGAGGTTTGTTTTCACTGGCGTTGGTTTGTTGGTTGGTTTGTTGTTTGTTTTTCAGCAGGATAACTCTAAAAGTACGGAACGGATTCGGATGAAACTTTGTGGAGTTGTTGGAAATGTCAAAAGGAAAAAGTGATTAAATTTTGGAATCTCTGAGTGTAGAATTAAGATGCAAAATGAGCTAATACAATAAATATTTCAAGTAGCCTACTTTGCCAATAGATGTCGCTGTGCTGTGAAATCTGGTGCCGGGAGCGTCTTCCTCTGGAATTTCCGTCGTGGGGAACCCCTCCCCGTCCCTCTACGCCCCCAGTCGTGAAAAATTCGCATCGGAAGGCTCATAGGACCCCGTGACGGCGGAGGTTTGCACTCTCTGAGTGTATATATATGCCTCTAGTTTTAGTTATTATCTAAATTATTTTTATCTTAATAAATAAGTACTTTTGTGATTTAAGGCTTTTACAAGGAAATATATTATAAACCTTATTGCTGATTCATGTTTTGTATTTAATACGATTTTTTTATATACTTCATATTGTTAAAATAAAAACCTTGCTGATGAAACTAAAATAATTTCAATACATATAATTGAATTGTTATTATTGTTTGTACCTAACTTTTAACCATCTCCTTCAGTGTTTACATGCTTTTTATGGTATAATTCAATTATTTAAACTCTCAAAACACCACGTTTTAGCATTTTATTGAATCTATTAACGTAGAATCTATTTTTTGTATACTTTTCCTAAAGCTATCATTATAATTCTATTTAAAAACAACTTTTCAGGGTAGCATATATACGAATATATATATAAGTTTAAAAATATGTGTACTTAGACACATGTATCCTTCCCTCTTATGAATAATATTTGGTTGTTTGTGAGCCAAGATTCTTATATACTTTAGTCGCATCATCCCACATATGCCCTTGATTGTGAAAATTTGATAAGTCGGGTGCCTTTGCTTAATTATTGATGAGATTTATGAAATAAATGCTCAATTCTGAAATAAGAAAGGGATTAAATTTTTGAAAGATTTATCTGAAGTTGATTTAGCATTGATCAAATCTCTTGATGTGTAGTTATTTTGATATCGAAATAGATAATATGTTGGTAAGGCTTCAAATGCTGCATCTACTTTCCTGAACCAGGAGTGTGTCTTAAGTTAGTGATCCTGTCCCGTCATAAACAGAGTTGCCCAAAGCTTTTCATGGGATCCCAAATGATTTTTTGGAAGCCTTTGTTCTCCATCGAAACAGAAAAGAATTACAAGGTTTTCTGGATTATTTGTTTTTATTGTTACGAGTTAGCTTCTAGAAGTATGTGAGTATTTAGGTTTGTGTTCTTAAGGAATGATAAAATCATATCATAAAGAGTTGTATCATGAAAACGGAGTTAGTTAGTTCTATCTAAGTTATGATGTACTGATATCTTTTTGACTCATAAGCTCTTCATGTAAGTTCTCAATGAACTTAATATAAAAAACTATTAAAAAAAAAAATAAAAGCAAATGTTGAATCCTCTTGTTTTTGCAACTGCCCCTGATTGGTTTAATGAACAGTTTTGGTTAACGTTTTATTTTTCTTCTAAAATTGGGGCCAATACATTTGTCTTTGCAAATCCTAGCTCTTATGACTAAAGAAGAAATATAAATATACATTGTATATAATATTTTTGTCTTCTTAATAAATTCCAACTAAAACTAAATAATCGCTCATAAAAACATTCT
>CP045899.1:24507881-24528085 GCA_013387185.1 Caligus rogercresseyi | reverse complement strand
TTTTTAAAGTTGCATATTCCTTTATTTTTTCTTCTACGTTTTATAGTAAGAGTAGTGATCTGATTATCTTAAGGTATGATGTAAAAGAAAAATATTCATACTGTTTCTTTTATTTCAACCCAATCCTGTTAGAGAAAAACGCCCACGTTTGTTATTCTTCTTTTAAAACAAGATATATGTGTAATTTTCATCTTGATCTGTTATCAGGAAGAAATGGCAAAGGAAATGAAGGCAACGGAAAATATCGAATAAAATATAAATTGATTGAATAGATAAGGCTACGATACTTACCATTTTACGACCTTTTTTAATTATTATTATTTTTAAACTTATTTTTTTAAATGTTCTTCGCATTTTTATGTAAAATGTTGAAGGCTTCAAATATAATTAAATTGTCCAGGAATTGCGTAATTTAAAAAATAGATGCAGTTTTAACTTCATGCCACAAGTATTGCTTTTTATCCCCCATTAAATAAAACTTTCGTAATAAACCTCATCGAAAGGAACTGAGAAACTCTATATTTGGTAATTTAAAAAAAAATACTTTTTTAAAATGAAATACATTCCTCCTGGATGAAAAATGAATTTCGGTTGAGAATAACTCGTCACCATCAAACATTTTAAAATTTTCAAACAATAACCCAATAATAATTTTGAATGAGCCAGACTTATTTAATGATCTTTCGTTTGTCTTTGCCAAATTTTGCCACTTGAATTGGACAGTCTTTTGCTACTTGTCGACCTCCTCTTGTGTTCCATATCCATACAAAACAATCAGGTGAATCAATTTTGAGACATTACATTGATTTAGAAAATGAAGTAAATTATGATAAAGAAAAACTTCTTCTTGAATAATTTTCTTAACATCACATTTGACAACAAGTCCCTGGCTACAAGATTTAAAAAATATAGAATCAAAAATAAATTCATATCAAATGTACAAAAATAGTGTATATAAAACGTATTTCTGAACCAATCAAAATGTGATTTTCCAAAAATAAACAAATCTAGGTTCGTAGATGAAAAGACGAGGCACAATTTTGTGATTGTTTTTTAGATATTAATTTTCATTATTTTCTCCTTAAGTTGTAGGTCAATGTAATCATGATTGCATTGCAGAAGTGACTATAGGAGTGATTACAGTTGAATAAGATTTAAAAATTTAAAATGTTATGAAAATATTTAACGATCCCTGCAATATGCAACCATTGATTTCAGTACATAATTTGTTTAAACCTTCTTTAGTTCTACGTTTTATCTTACCAATCGTTCTAGGTCTGCGGAGTAACCGTGAGGAAAAAGTGCTCTAGTGCTTTTGGACTCGGCACAAATTCGGTTCATCCAAACCAGTCATCGCCCAAGTACATCTCCATCCCCGTGGAGGATTGGAGTGGAAGAAGGCCTTGAGGATTTCCATCTTCTCCGACATTGAATTGTTCTGTCTCGAATCGAAGGAACCCGTGTCTGGGGGACCTATTTGAATGAAAAAAAACGTGATTTCGTCTTCACAGCGGAAATGAGATAGAGGCTGGGCGAATCGAAACCAAAAGAAAAAATCATGATACTGAATAGATGCAAAATAGTGTTTTTTTATCCTTCTGTTTAATTTGCCATTTAAACGTAAATACATTAATATTATAACAGTTAAAACATAACTATAAAAAAGCTTTTGACTTGTGTTTAAAAAAAAATCTAAATTAATTGGAGTAAAAATACCCTTTTTAACCCTTCACGTGTTCTCAGATCGATATGACCCGAGGCAATCATAAAATCAAAGAAGCTAACAAAAATTACCATTTTAAATTCAAATTGTACGACTTTTAAAACTGCCCAGTTCAGAAAATTAATAATAAAAACAACCTTCAATGCGAGTGTAACGTAGCGTCTAGGAGCGTTCGATTCATCGTTGGACACCTGAAGAGTAATCCTTGCCGCATGGGAGAATAAACACTCCAATCTTTGACCGTCGTGGATTGCCTTATAAAGTGAGAGATAAAAAAATGTTTCATGAGAGATTAGTGTTGAATCAAATGATGGGCAACATGGGCATGTTTGAAACATCAATTAGAGTGTGCATTTCCTCAGTAGAGCATGCTCGACTCTCAATGTTGAGGGCTCAAATTCGAAACGTCCCGAGGTGGGAAGGTTCATATTTCTAATTGAAACAAATAAATCCTCAATATCAAATCAAACAAAAACTTTCTCTTAAAGTTTACAAGCACATTTGATTTGACACTTCAGATACGGATTTTTCCCCGTTTATCATCATGTTTGAGGTACAATAATGATGCCCAATATAATCATTTATAACAGAGGCTTATAAAAGTTAAAAAAGTCCGATACAATAATTTTGTGCAAATACCGATGATTTGGGTACAAAAGAATAATATTTAGCCAATACGCTTGTTGTAAAGTAATTAAACACAGATTGGCATATATAGTTTTTTATTGTATGGAAAAAGGACGATTTTTGCATATATATATATATATTTCTATATATAGGGGGTATTAAGAAACCTAATATTGAGATATCAAAATTATATCCCCCGCGAAAGTTGCATCATAAAAAACTAAATGATCGTAGAAAAATAGATTTTGGTTTGACCCCCCCCTTTAACCCCCCCCCCAAATTGCGTTCAAAGGTTTCGTTATGACCAAAACTTTTTTGTTATTACTTATTTTAAAAAAATATTTTACAAAATTTAGCTATGATCAATTTATGACTTTGTTATCTTTTGCAAATTTTCGTCAAACAATATTAAGTGCCAATAAATGACCAGGCTGACGCACAACCATTTATAATAAACAACTCCTACTACTGGTTCTGAATAGTTTCAAGAAGGAAAAGAAAAATAGGGTACTCATGGTGATGTTTTTAAGTTGTTTGTTTGTATAGCTCCTAGATTGGACCCACCTCACCGGAACTAATCGGTATCAGCCGGTAGTATGTTTTTAAGTTATTTTTTAAAATACGCATAACTTAATTACAAGAGTAATTCATGTAATAAAGTTATGTTGAATTGATAATGCTTCTAGCCTTCAATAAAAAGGGATTTTCACTTGGTTTTTGAAACCCAGCCGTATAGAGCGTAAAAATAGTATAAATTTAACAAGTTTTATGTGAAACTCACATGGACTTTTTAGTGAAATATAGGATCTTAAAATTCTGTTGGCTTTGGTAAGACATTTTGCCTCATGAATGCTCCTGGAGACCTGAAGCAAAAACTTGAAATCAAAAATTTCCTGTTTGTATTCCTAATGTAATTTCGTATAAATATTTTATCTGAGCTTAAAGAATACAGTAAACTTTTGATTTAAGTATTTTACTTTCCTACAAGTATTTGAAAACTTATTATAGAATTTTTGGTAAAGTCGGTATTAATTAATTTTCCTATGGTACCTTCATAAGTCCGAGGTCCTTTTTGTGCGCCATTTAAAATGTTTAAAAACTTCTCTAAAAGGTAACTCATTCATGTGTAGAAGACAAATATCCACGGAAGTGGTCTTTTAAGACATAACTCGAGTCTTTTTATTACTCCTTACCATGTTCTGACATTGGTGTTGCAAGTCTTTAATGCTCTTCGACTACTGAAAGTAGTTATTTCGCTTGATCTTCCGCTATGCCACTTTTTAGTAATACGTGATCAATGTATTCATGGTGGAGTTCAAAAATATTATTTTAAGAAATAAGAATTAGTTTTAAAATAACAAGTTACCTTTAACAATAACTTCTTTTTATCAGTTGAGAAAACATTTTCGTCATTATATTATTATCTGCAAAAGTTTATGGATATAATCAACGTCATAGATTTATATTCTCAACCATGTGAGGGAGTTACTGTATGAAAGTAAGATGTGAAAAGCAAACGTATTTAAAAATCAACATGAGTACCCTCTTTTTTTTTTGAAACTATAAAAGAACCCTAGTAGGAGCCGTTATTTAAAAAATGGTTGGTGCGTCAGCACTTATGATCATTTATTGTACTAAATATAACTTGACGAAAAACTGAAATAATAACAAAGTCATGAATTGATCATAGCTAAATTTTGCAATAATAATTTTTTATAAGTAATAACAAAAAGTTTTGCTTCATAACGAAACCTTTGAACGCAATTTGGGGGGGGGGTAAGGGGGGGGTCAAACCAAAATCCATTTTTCTGCGATTTTTTAGTTTCTTATGACGCAACTTTCGCGGGGGATAAATTTTGATATCTTAATATTAGGGTTCTATAATACCCCCTAATATATATATATACATATATTAAAAATATATATAGATATATATATATATATATATAATAAATAATTGAATCTAGAAACCTTTTTTCGTAAGTTTGAGCGTCAGATTATTTAGTATTAACATTTAAATATATATATATGGAGCGTTATTAGGAAGAAATTACTGTAGCAAAGTGCATTAAAAAAAGATTGCAGGCTCGATGGACTTATTTTAACGCCTTAATGCGTATTCATTTCCACATGGATGCAATTTCATCGAGCCAAAGAGTATAACATTAATAAAGAAAACAAGAAGATTAAAACAATAAAAAGCCTTTCATAACTTATTCTATTTAAAAGATTGTAATAGTGGCTGATATTTCTCTTTTTGCTTCTTGAATATACTTGAATGTTAATTATTTGAGTAGTTTTGAGTGAATATCAGGGCTGTAGGCAGGGGCGGAGTGGCCAGTGGGAGTACCGGGACTATTCCCGGTACTCCCACTGGCCTAAAAAAAACATAAACGGCCGTTGACAGCCTCCCAATGGCATATTGGGGCTTGCATAAGGCCGGCGAGGGCATAATTGTCCCGTGGATAAATTCTTCCCACTCCCTTCCTGGCTGTAGGATATGGTAAATCAACTTACTGGGATTAAACGACCTTGTAATATATAAATATGGTTTTTTCGAATATTTATTGCATATTTTTACAATTTTTTGTGGAGGTAGAAACTCTTATAAGAAAAAGTTTCCTCAAGAGCGACTTATTGTGAAAAAAAAACCTTTCACTTTTATCCAGAACGGCAATTAACAAACATTTATTATCCTTCTTTTCTAAAAAAAGGTCGTCACTTTTTGCCCAGAATGCATATTTTGATATTTGTTTAGAATATTTAACCTTTTTTTTTTGCTGATTTTGATGCCTATTTAGTTATTTTTTAAACATATTATTGGACATATACGACATTATTTTTTTTTCAAATTCCTACAGTCCTGGTGATTATAAACACCGTATATCTATTTTTTACCCTCTCAACAATAAAAACATCAACTTTGAAGTCTACCCCCTCCCCCATCATCTTTATGTAGTATGTAAGCCTTGTATAATGTTATAATTGGATAAGTAAATAGATCTCAATTACATGCAAAGCGACAATCCACAAGACCTTTCTTTTATTGAAGGTAATATTTTCAGACAATAAATAGTCTCTCTTATGTATATAACTTATTATTTTCTAAATTATTTACAAAAGAAAATGACCAATTTTATATGCTGAAAAATAATATATATATCAGACTTGTTGATCTATCGTTCATTTGTTGTCGTTGCGAACGACGACGATGAGGAAAATTGCTTATCGCTCGTTGTTCGTTTTTGGCGACAAAAAAAGACTAAGATTTTTAATTTTCATGGGACAAATTTCCTTTCTAAAAAAAACGTCATCACTTTTTTCAAAATTTATTTAAAAAAAAGGTCGTCAATTTTTTTCAGAATGGCGAGTGACAAACGAACGAACGACGAACGATTCAATCTAAAATTAACGATGAACGACAACTTTGGCGAACGACATTTTTGGCGAACGTCAACAAGTTTGATATATATATATATATATATATATGAGACAAAGAGTTCCCTTTTATGTGTCTTATTTTTGATTTGAAAATCATGTAAAAGAAATATGTTATTCAATAAAAGAAACTATTTGTTTTGTGCAATGTTATCGTTAATAATTGAAAGTTTTTGTGATTAAATTTTTGTCTATATTCCTTATATATTTATTCCAGATTTATAAATCTATGGTAATTATTGTATTCTTACATCTGGGACTGGAAAAAAATATACTGTCGGCATCATTGGTCTGTTGCAACCTTGGTGAAAAACCACAAATTTATAAAAATATACTGTCTGTTAGATAACATCTACCGCCGGTACTAACGTCCACATATTATTATTAATCGATAGTCCCAGCTCTGCTTGTAGTGTACCTCACTTAGAATGGTAGCCTTTTTGTACCTGCGGAATATACGTCATAATGAACTCCGTGTCCATAAATGTCTCGCCTTCAGAGCTTTCTGAGTGGATGGAGTAGAGCTCATCCCGGATTTCCTTCCCTCCTATTTTCCATGTAATACTTGGAGGAGGGCGAGATTTCTTGGACAAACAGGAAATATTAAGAGGGTTGCGATCAATGACGGTATTGAACGTCATGAAGTTCGTATCACCATCCAAGGGGCGCTGGTTTATCAGAATCGTTGTCTTTGGGGGATCTGCGAATGGAAACCAAATATATATATATATATATATATATATATATATATATATATATATATATATATATATATATATATATATATATATATATATATATATATGTGTGTGGGTATTGTTCTATGTTGGATTTTTACATATTATAACACTCTTCTTACATTACAATAAAAATATATTCGAAAATAAAAAATGATAAATATGTATGCGATTAAAACGTTATCAAAAGTATACTCACATGGTACAGTAACCTCAACGCTCCTCGTTCCTCCAAATATGCATTTCCACTTCCCATGATCGGCTTCAACAGCTCCATTGATCTCGATCCCACAGTCAGTCCTTGAATCACTTCCGTACCACTTGTACTTCCATTCTCCTGCAGGCCTGTGATTAAGGTTTTTGCTAAGGTTATTTATTTTGACCAAAACGATAATTTATATTTTAACCAGAGCTGCCAGCCACTACCGATTGTACATCGATGTTTTTGTAGATATGAGCAGTAGTTTTCTGCTATGAATACAATCATTTGATATTTGTGTATTATCTACTACAACTAACGATTTATATCGTTTGGTAGCAGCAGATTGAAAAGAAAGTTATAATCTGGTTTGTCATCAGAATCCTGATTTTATATGAATTAATTTATGTGTTTTCGATGATGTAACTACCGACTTTTATTTCTGAAATTAGTTCACAATATAGAATATCAAAATATTATTTTATGATTCGTATGTAAATTTTATTTGTATAAGAATTCTCCCGCAATAAAATATATCATGCTTATAATGACTGAAAGAAAAAACTCTTTGCAAAACTGCATGATATTCCTTAGGCTTGTAGATAAAATGTACCCATTTAGATAGATGCCCATCATTTGTTTAACTTGCTGAAACAATAATAAAATAATTAAAAATATCGGGTTGCAACCTTGATTAATTTTTGGGATATAAAAATATTTTATATTTTTGTGTCAAAATACTGTCATATCTTTTTCTTGGAATATTTTTAGGGAATTACCATATGTGATAAAATGAATGATATTCGATAATTATTGCAAACTTCAAACTTTTTTTAATGTTAATCGCTTAAGTTATAGAAATGGATGATGGCTCATAACCAATTGCCCGCTATTCGTCAGAAACGAGGATGTATAAACGATAAATACAGACATATATTGTTTTGCATATTACTAATATTATTATCGGAAGTTAAGCATATTTTTATGATCATAAAGAGTTTTGAAATTTTTTCTTCATCGTATATTAAAAGTTGAAACAAATTTGATTTTACCTCATTGATAGTTAAAAAATGAATAAATATGGTTTAAACCTGATCGCAAAAAGATGTCGTCGTTATCATTTTTCCTTGTCTACAAAATGAGGAAAGATACACAGTAAATCCAGACAAATACCTGTTTTCACATTATAGAATAAGTTATATCAACTTAATGTTCATTAATAATAATTTTATTATTTATCAATTACTAAATGGCAAGTTTTTTATTGTTTAATAAAATAACAACTTATCACAAGTTGGACAGACATATCGTTCTTACTTATCTCTAGTCCACTAACATGAGAAAATATAAACGACAAATCTAGACAAACATCATTTTGTACGTTATTTTAAAATTAATGTTCTTTGTCGATATCGCTTTACCATCTACCGTACATAGCCCATAGAGATATAGAGAGCTGATTCCCTTCAATAGCAGAGAAACATTGTTCAGCTGATTCTGTGTGTCAGTGTATAAACAAAGTAATTTGAACTACGTCATCGTAAGCTGATCATATGGATAGATTCTATCTCTATGATCAGCTTACAATGACGTAGTACAAATTACTTTGTTTATACACTGACACACACAGAATCAGCTGAAAGGAATAAGCTCTCTATATCTTTTTATCTCTATGATATAGCCTAATGAAAAATACATGCTATCGTTATTTAGAAGTGATTCTTTATTTTCCATCAGTGTTCGCTCATTTAAAATAAAAGCTTATCATAATCCCAAGTTTTTTAGAGCTATTGAAGCAATTATCACGATTTTCCCCTTGAAAATAACGATCAACCAAACCTTTCAAAAAACCACTTACCTGTTGCTGTCTGGCTTCGGATAATCATGCTCTTCACTATTTCCTTGATCCAATGTCATTGATTCCCCATCGGTTCCCTCATATTCGGGAGCTGTCCATATGCATACCGCATCGTTTTCTAGTTCTGATGCACTCTTCTTTACAATCAGGCGAATGGGTTCCCCTATTGAACTACTTTGCCCATGCAGCCTAAATAATGTGTATAAATAATTACTTTTAATCCATTAGAAATACTAAATTGAGACCATATTTTATAGTCAATTATTGAGGGACATAAAAAACGGATTCTTGGTTCGATTGATTAATCATAATACTACAATACTTCTTTAAATATATTTGTAGTCCACTTAATCGAAACATATATGTAAACACAGACCATCATCGATGTCTGAATATACCCAAAAACTATAAGAAATGGTATAAAAACATTTACTCTACTTTAATAGCGTTTCTGTCTCAACAAAGCTTTCATATTAAGCAGAGTTTGGACTATCAATTGATACAGTCAAACCTGTCTATATGGTCACTGAAGGTAATAATACAGAAATTTAATAAATAATCTTTTACACTTCGCTGTTAGTGCTTGTGTTTTAATAGTTTATTATTACTGAGAAGTTAATGAGTATGTTCATGTGCAATGCTAAAATTATGAACTGTTATGTTTATATGTTGTATTTTTATACTTACTAGCATCTGTTTTGTATACTTATTTTATCTAGAACTGTTTAAAAAAATTATGACCTCTACAAACATATTTATATAAATCTATACTAATAAAAAAAGAATACCGTTCGTTCGTTTTCCCTGTATCTCCCGAACGGGTCATTAGATCTTGACGAAATTTTCAGTGAATAGTTTTGAGAGCTCAGGGAGTGTTTTAGTGGGGTTGTCAACTCCCGGAAAATTCGTCATCGACATGCTTATTTTATTCGCCAAAACGTTTTTTCTTGATATTTTAAAATTTGCAAGTTAGATTTTGCCCAAATTTTCTGTGGATAAGACTGAGGTACCAAGACGTGTTTTGTTTTATTGAGTGTTTCCTGGAAAATTCGTTTTCTACATGATTACTTAAAAATATTTTTCTTTCTGTCCCTGTATGTCCCCCCAAATTTAAGTTTTGTGGAAAATAACAACACTTTTTTATATTTCAACATCGTGCTAATCAAATTTCAATAATGCCTAGAGATGGAGAGGGATGTCAATACCCAGCCTTAAGGAATACAAACCGGAAAAAATGGCAATGACGATGCAATGACGACTTTTTAAGGAACTACTTTTCATACGAAAATAACATAGGCACTCTATGAAACGACTTAAAAATAACTTCTTTTTACGATGTTTAAATTCCCAGCCTTAAGGAACAAAAAAACGGAAAAAATGGCAATGAAGACCCAAGGACAACTTTTTAAGGAACTGATTTGAATATGAAAATCACATGTGATGACATCACTAAAATTATTCATCTTCTTTTTACGATGTTTAAATACCCAGCCTTAAGGAATACGAAACGGAAATAATGGCAATGAAGAGCTATGACAACTTTTTAAGGAACTGGTTTGAATATGAAAAGTCACATGCGATGATTTCACTGAAATTATTCGTGTGATTCCTTCTTGTGTGATATTTAAATACCCAACCGTAAGGAATACAAAACGAAAAAATGGCAAGGAAGACCCAATGACAGCTGTTGAAGGAACTGATTTGAATATGAAAAGAAAAGCGATGACATCACTGAAATTATTCGTGTGATTTCTTCATTTTACGATGTTTAAATTCCCAGCCTTAAGGAATACAAAACGGAAAAAATGGCAAGGAAGACCCAATGGCCACTGTTGAAGGAACTTATTTTAATATGAAAAGTCACATGCGATGACACCACTAAAATTAATCATCTTCTTTTTACGATGTTTAAATACCCAGCCTTAAGGAATATAAAACGGAAAAAATGGCAATGAAACCCCAATGATAACTTTTTAAGAAACTGATTTTAAAATGAAAAGTCACACGCGATGACATCACTAAAATTATTGGTGTGATTTTTTTTCCATCCAGACTATTGTCAAGTTGGAAAATCCCGGGCAGCGCCGGGTAATATTCGCTAGTATATATATATATATATATATATATTATATATATATATATATATATATATATATATATATATATATATATAATGCTGGGATTCAGTACAAAAATCTACCAATGATATCGGTTAGTCATTAGCATGTTGTGCCCAATTGGTACGGTAGATTATTTATATAATCTACCGTACCGATTGGGCACAAAATGCTAATGACTAACCGATATCATTGGTAGATTTTTGTACTGAATCCCAGCATTAAAATTAAGCGATTTATATTAGGCTTCAAATTTGTTGTATATATTCAAAGTTGTTTGTTGATTAGATGTATTATTCTAACAAACCATTAAAAATCCGCTCTTTCTTGCTAGGCTCGGTGGACTTTTCTTTTCTCACAATACACCACTTACCATATCCTCCCAGGAGTATGAGTATCAAGAAATAATTGTTAGTCCTCATGTCACAGTACCTAACAAGTTCTGAGTGTTCAAGTGCCAAGGTATGAACTGGAATGTCGAGGAGGTTAAGGTCCCCTATCATGAGAGTTATCTTATCGAATCATAAAATGAATAAAAGAGCAAGAGATTGCTCATGTTCCTTACTTTGATACTTCAAAGCCTCTTCCATTCAAACACTTTGATTTACTTGCTCAAAATTGACTCATTTTTATGCTAAAAAGAAAATGACGTAGCGAGTAAGATATGTGGAAATACTATAGGGTATTACTATAGGGTTACAGGTTGTTGTAATTTTAAATCATTTTGTGCCATGTCATGTTGATTTGCTTTTCATTTGTATTATTTTAAAAGTAATGATGCACACCAAACAAAAACTCCTAAATCACTTTCCATCTTTATTTTGAAAAAACAGGTTTGATCATTTTCATCGTTTTAATTTAATAACTTTATTATTTCATCTTTATAACTCTTTAGTATGGACTGCAATAAGTACTTTAAACAGTACATACTATTAATGATAATTAATTATTATTAAGCACACTTATATATATATATAAATATATTGGCAAACAGAAATAAAGGCTAACTGAACTAAGCACACTTCTACATTATCCATATTTTTATGCAAATTCAAGAACTAATTCTTTGTGTGAGAACAATCATATTGTTTTAACTAGTGTGAGCTATACTATGAAATTAAGAATATTATTTCTATTGAAATTGCCAGCAATTTAATAATATACCTTTAAAACACAAGACTTCAATAGAGTCTTTAATTACAAAAATAATTAGACAAGTTATCGTAGAAACCAATGTTACATTTAAACGATAGTTTAAAAAATATTTCATACTGACAAACCATAGAATTCTATATATACTCCGTTTATTTTGTTATTTATATATATATCTGTTAAATATTCACGTCATTATTATTGCCGATTAAATGAACAAATGGTGATATTTTTTTCAAAAGACGCAAGTTTAAAGTTGTTGTTTGTTGCACAACCTTTTTTTAGGTTAAGGTGAAGATTTTCTTGTTGTATGTTAATTCTATGTCCAAGAAATATAATATTACAAGATGTAAGAATAATAAAGTTGCATATAGTTTTATAATTTAAGGATATAATTTTCCAACGACTTCAAAATCATATGTTTGAAATAAAACTCCCTTTTTCTATTTTGAAAAACTAATGAGGAACATAAAAGTTAAATGAAGTATTCTTTGTCCCTCTGATATATACATACTAGACGTGTTCAAATTTAACACTTTTCTTTAAAAAGCTCCAATAAAGGATCTTCATGTTTCAAAACATGCTTCAATATTTTCGTCAAGACAGTAAAGTAGCAACTTCTGTTCTCAATAAGCTAAATAACAATCGTTGGTACCTCACCCAGAAAACAGTAGTAATTGTATTGTTTAGCTCACACTAAAGTATAACCAAGACCGCTAAAGCAAAGGTCGCAGTAAAGTTATCAAAACAGAGAAGCCTGAGCGGTACAGAATACGAAACCAGTGATTACTTAGACAACAATCTTCTTTGACCTTATCGGACCTGAATCACACTTTTATTTGATGCTCTGTGAGTAAATTGTGATCGGCTAGCAATTCCTGCCGAGACTTGGGAACATTACTCCTCTTACCTAAAAGTATTGAAATTTAAAATCAGTAAAAGTGACAAATGATGAAAGAGGAGTAAAAATGATAAGTGACTTCGTTAACAAGATAACAACGGATGAAGAGCCGAGACATCATTTATTACAAATTGTCAAATACACAGGCGAAAATTCAACAATCTTAAGAAATCTAGAACGAATCAATGACCAAGGTATATATGTAGGTATGTATAAAAAAATCAGACCATCTAATAAATAAATTAGTCTTCATTGACATTATTTTACATGCATTTGTATGTGTATATTTTGAACTTATGTATATATTGAAAATAAATTTGCCGATCAATTAGTCTTATTCTATTTCTTAAAAATAAAAATACATTCAATAATGTCAATGAAGAAACCAGAAAAATATTTACTGCAGGACACGTTACATATAAACATACCACAAAATATGCATCCCTTCTATTGAATCAGTTTATTTGATTTTCCTTTGTTTATATGTATAAGTAAGCAATTTAGACTTCGCATATCGGCTGGTATCACATAAATTGTAGAGTATTTTATAAAATTAATAATTATTTAATGAAAAAAGGTAAAATTTTAGTTTTAAAAATAATTTTCCTTCCTTTCCAATGTTGAAATATATGTAATACGACGTACTTGCATAGCTCTCTTAAAACATGCGTTTTATGTATGTAGTCGGTTACTAAATAAACTTGAAATTTAAAAAAACAAATTGCTTTTGTAAAAAAATATGTTTTAAATTGACATGATTTAGTATACCAAAATATTAAAGCTGGTTAACCAAGCTTTCATTTGATATATTGGTGTTCTAAAAATCGCTATACTTTAAGAGATATAAGCAAATACGTACTCTCCCCCAAAAATTGATCTTTTGATATGAGAATATACGATTACCATATGGTAATCCTGTTAGTGTTACCTGGATAGAAAGAGAAAGAGAAGGGAGGGAGTATTTTGCCTCACTTCTCTCCCTTCTTTTTTTCTTACCAGTTCTTGCAGTTACCAAATGGTAGTCGTATATTCTCATATCAAAGGATCAATTTTGGGGAGAGTACGTATTTGCTTATATCTCTTCTCTTTCTATCCAGGTAACACTAACAGGATTACCATATGGTAATCGTATATTCTCATATCAAAAGATCAATTTTTGGGGGAGAGTACGTATTTGCTTTATCTCTTAAAGTATAGCGATTTTTAGAACACCAAATATATCAAATGAAAGCTTGGTTAACCCAGCTTTAATATTTTGGTATACTAAATCATGTCAATTTAATAAGTAGAGAGTTATATGTACATTAAAAAAGCCTATCTCGCGTACAAAATGACGCATATAATGGATTATGTATGCGTCAGAGACAAAGTAAAATTTTGAGAGGATACCTTGACGCAAATCTAAGAAACATATTTTTTTTTTTCATAATCGATTTCTTATAGGTCAATACAGGCTCTGAATCATATGATGTAACTCAGATTGTACTGAATTCTGAATGGATAGAATGCATCCAAGGTCATTTTTGGATTTATCATCTAAAGGTTTACTAAGCTTAAAAGTACTATTTTACTCTGAAGCGAACAAGTCATCTTCAACAGGCGAGTGAAGTTAATTGATACAAAAAAGCTATGAAATATGCTAACATTACACACTCCCTTTCTTGCTTTGTTTTTACTGAAAACTTTGTTTTATTAAAAAACATCAAACATACGTCTGGTAGTAAATTAGATTTCCTTTAATTAATAATTATTATTGAAGTCTGTAACGTCCACCATTTGAAGAAATTTGCGGAAAACTATATTTTTACTAAATTTTTAAAACTTTGACCTCGTTGCGCGACCTCGTAATGTTGACGATTTTGTTCAAACTTTGTATGTCGTCTTCTTTTATCACCAAGAAACAGAAAATCCACAATGTTGCTAACATTTCAAACATTTGAAAACAAGAACAACCCTAATATATATATATATATATATTATATATATATATATATATATATATACTTCATATATAAGATATATATATTGGGTGCATCTAAATTTGTTGAACTTAATTGACATTATGATTGATATCATTTTTTTAAAGTTTCATTAATTGAAGTTATGCTTTTTATTTAATATGTGTCTTCTAACACGATAAATCGCTGGATGATGGGCCCAAAAGTGACGTCGGTGTTCCGAGTAGTAAGTACAGATGAAACTATACATAAAGTCACAACCTATATAAGATTTAACAGGCTTTGGCTAAATTTCGCTCGTATGTAAAAATCCTATTACTGTACAGTATATTTACGGAAAACTTTTAGCTTAAAAATTCATATGATTTTATAGCCGTCGAGAATACACTGCAAATCAGAACCCTTCAAAGATGACTTGTACCGAATTGTTAATTAAAGAGTACGTTACACATGTGGTGGATCACTCGCCATCATCAAGTACCTACAACTTCTCCCTGCAGGTTAAAGGGATTATAACCCGTTCCTTCAGGGACCACCGTCCATTATTAATATCTTTTAACGCTGAAAGAATGCTTTCTTGCAGCTATAATCTTTGTCTTTATTACCGTAATAATTAGTCTGCTTCCACATCTCTCCTCACTTCGCTACTCCACCAATCTGCTATAGTTTTTAAAAAATACATTCCCTTGTATCGCTTATACCTCATAGTCAAGTCTTTTAAGACTCCATATCTATTTTTGTCTGTAGCAAATCAGCATGCAACAAATAGGAGAACGAAAGGATCAAGTTATCGTCACCATGGTTGGCTCAAGATCCTGGACAAGGATACTATTGTCGGCTGAGGCAATTTGCTGTATGAAAGAGAGTTTAATCCTTTTGCAATATATTTTATTCTATTTTGTGATTTAAATTTAAAGATATTCTAGCCTTAAACAAGGTATAATGTTTTCAAAAATCACACTCACAAAGGACAAAATAAACCTATTTAAATGCAATAAGTTATATTATTCAATCACATAAATATTCAAATAGTTTAATGTTTTTTCATAATTATTGCATCATTTAGTTTATTGTTATTGTTAAAATATAATATATAAAGTGTTAAAGTAAAGTAGCGCATACATAACATAAATTCTTCCTTTTTTCCCTAAAGGAATTGGCCAAAATTTTAGATCTTCTTTAGTCCGCTTTGATGCTCGAGCTCTTTGAAAATATAAAATAATAATAATAGAAGTTAGAAAAGGAATCTCGCATAATGTTGTAGTGATTGATGTATTTCAAATCAACAAACTTAATCCCTTTAACCGATGTTAAATAGGATTGTGACGTAATTTCAAGGACTAGCGATATCTAACGTTAAGAAAATAACCAAAAATTTGCCAATTTTTTTTGTTACCTTTTTCCTTCATGCGCTACTTTACTTTAACGCTTTACCTTAAACAAGGTATATGTTTTCAAAGATTACACTCACAAAGAAAAAAAATAAACTTATTTAATGCAATAAGTTATATTAATCAAAACATAAATATTTCACATAATTTATGTTTTTTTTCATAATTATTGCATCATTATTACCTCCGCCGAAGGAGGTATTGTTTCACGGTGTGGTTTGTGTTGGTTTGTTTGTTTGTCAGCAGGATAACTCAAAAAGTACGGAACGGATTCGGATGAAACTTTGTGGAGTTGTTGGAAATGCCAAAAAAAGGACAAGTGATTAAATTTGGCATCTCTGAGTGCTTTTTAAGATGCAAAATGAGCTAAATACTAATAAATATTTCAAGTTAGCCTACTCTGCCAATAGATGTCGCTGTGCTGTGAAATCGGGTGCCGGGAGCGTCTTCCTCTCGTTTAGTTTATTGTTAAAATATAATATAATAATCATTATCTAAGAAGCTACTAAGTAAGGGGCTTTTCTTCGTCGAAGAAAAATATTGTTGTTGATTTTTGTTTACTGATTCACATAATTCACTTTGCTACATATGTACATATATGAGGAAGAGAAATTGATATGGATCTTATCGTGTCGGTCAGAAAGGGGGGAACGGGAAGAGGGGGGGGGGAAAAATAGAACCAAGAAGGTAAATAAATACTAACATGAATTATGGTGGCTATAGCAACATTGTAATTAACTGCATTGTATCATCAGAGAGAGGCTTACTTTTTTCACCTAATTATATATTTAAGAAAATACGGCAAACTTTTGATAGCCGTGTGCGTTAAGGCGTGTTCAATTCTCAATGTTGGGAGGTTCGAATACTCCCGAAAGGGGATGGTCATTTTTAGTCTATCTCATTGATAAGATCCTAGGTTTGAGTGACTAATTTTAATGCTAGTATGCTTATTCATATCCTGTCGGAAGCTGCAATTCCATCGAACCGTATAGGCAAAAAAAACAAACTTTTATCATTAGATTTTGCCAATGTAATGTGCTTTCGTGAGTAAAATCGAAATGATATTTGTTAATTTTTTAAATAGATAACAGGTATAACAAACAAAAAACCTATTTAGTTAAAAATTCAATTTAAAAAATATTTTTTTTAGCATAAGCTTTTGTATAAATTATGAATAAAAGAGAGGCGATCACTTAGTCTTATTTTATTTCATTAAAATAAAAATAGAAAAATACATTCAAGAATGTTAATGAAAGAAAGTAAAAATATTTACTACAGGGCACGTACATATAAACATACCACAGAATATGAATCCTTCTATGCATCAGCTTCCTTTGTCTATATGTCTACAAATTAAGTAATTTAGACTGTACATATTGAGGGTATGATATATATTGTTAGATATTTTTGTATAATTAATAATTATTCAAATAAAATACGTAAAATTTTACTGTTTTTCCTTTTACAATGTTGAAATATACGTAGTAGAACGACGTACATGCATAGCTCTCTACAACACACGTATCTACAAATATAGTCGGTTAATAAATAAACATGTAAAAAAAACAACTGGATATTTAAAATAAATATGTATTATTTGTTGTACCCGTTTTCCATACAAAATTAACAAATCTCATTTCGACAACTAAATCATCAAACAACTCAATTTTCATTGGCGCCCCCCTAAACGACCCATGCGGTAGGCATTCCAGAGGCCCCCCAATATATATATATATATATATAAATTATCTACATGACTTTTGTATTAAATAAATAAAAATGTCGTTTATAGCGACGAATAATGAACATTAAATACTACACGCTTACTGTGTTTCAATGAAAAACACCTTCTTTGGAACTATGACCCTCGAAAAAGAAAAAAAAAAAAACCGTTTACCTTCGTCTATTTGATTAAATGAATGTATATTTGAATATAGTAAGATACATTTAAAAATCCTTAAATGTGATCAAAAATATGCTTTCAGCAATCTTTCGAAAAATTAAAACATCTGACTTTCGGCACTTATCCGTGCCACAGTTTGTCCATAGTTTAAAGAATGCACTATCGGCGACGATTAATCATCACACCAATATATCAGTCGATTGCTAAGAAGAATTTAATTTTACAATATTCGAACTTAGAAAGAAAGAATTATCTTAAGTCCACAAACATATGTATTTCCTTCAGTAGTATAATTACTTAATGATTTCAAGGATACGATGGATATTAATATGGTCTCTGATTTGAGAGTCATATGATGACAAGGATCAGTATTCTTTCATCATTTTCCAAGGTTTACTGCTTGTAATTTTTGGAAAGAAGAAGGGAAAACTTACTTCTTCATTCTCAGTTTATTGTTTAGATATATTGAATTGTTAAAACCACTAAGGCAGGCAAGGTAGTGATTCACATATTGATTATAATCAATACAATAATGATTGTAAACACTACATGCAAAACACTGATAGTATTTTCTAGTTATATCTGTAAGAGGGTCATATTTGCAATATTCAAGTTTTGCATATTCATTAAAAGCTGTATGAATGAAAAACTATTTTTTCATTCATATTATTATTATTATATTATAATCTGAGCGGATTCGAACCTACAACAAAACCTCAAAAACTACTTATCGGAAGTGTTGTTCCGGAAAATTGTTCGGAACTAAAGTTATTTTATTAGACCTTAGCGAATAAGTTGGAATGAAGTATATGTATATATATAATATAAATAATAAATAAATATATAATATATATATATATATATATATATATATGTCTATATATATATCAGACTAGTTGATTATCGTTCATTTGTTGTCGTTCGCGAACGATGAACGACAAACCACAAAGTTTTTGACGAACGACGAACTATAAGGAAAATTCCTTATCGTTCGTCGTTCGTTTTTGGGCCAAAAAAAGACAAAGATTTTTAATTTTAATGGGAAAAATTTCCTTTCTAAAAAAACGTCAAAGCTTTTTTTTAAATTTCTTTCTAAAAAAACGTCATCACCTTTTTTCAGAAATTTCTCTCTAATAAAAAAACGTTATCACTTTTTTCAGAATTTCTTTCTAAAAAAATGTCGTCAATTTTTTCAGAATGTCGAACGACAAACGAACGATGAACGACGAACGATTCAATTAAAATTAACGACGAACGATAACTTTTGGCGAACGACGAACGACAATTTTTAGCGAGCGTCATAAGTGTGTGTAATCGAGTATATTTCTTGCCATTGGGCATACTAGTTACATTTGTAACTAGTCTAAAATATATTAAATAAATAAAGAAACAATAAATTATATAAAAATATAAAATAAATAAAAACAAAATGCCCATGCAGAATGGATTATATGGGGACGCTGCGTCCAATGGCCCTAGCTGCGGTCCTGGCTGTGTGAAGGGTAGTGGCCGACCTCAAGGCCTTAGACAAGTTCCACAAGATATTGCGTGACATGCAAAAGTAGTTGTCTCCCTTCCAAGTGGGTACGCCACTGAAGTTGTGGACCTCATGGCCTCCTCGGGATGGGGAAGACGAAATCACCAATCGGGTTCCTGGCACCGCCGCCCCCGTTGCTGGAATAAAAATATTTCCAAGTCTCCATGGCCACCGCCTTGGCGGCCACCTCGTTGAGGGAGGGAAGGCCTGCTCTCTCAAGGAGGTCCCGATACGGATGTGATCCTGCCTCTTACATCCAACGATGCTCCTGGCGGCGTCATTTATGGCGACCTGCACAACCCTGAGTGCGGCATTTGGCCTTGCACTCATTATCGAATCGAGGAATTGCCACAGCTGCGGCAGTATAAGAAATCTTGCCAATCATCAATCCCTTGGCCAGCTGCCGTAGGTATTTACCTCTTGGTAAGTGCACTGCCAACCTGGAGATGAGTGCGGCCCGTTTTGCTGCTGCCTTTGCGACGTTGATGTTGTGGGGTGCTGTAGTGAAGCCGGTATCAAATTTTACCCCAAGAAACTTATTTCGTCAGATGGGTGCACCTCGACGCCCCCAACGGTGACGGCGAAGACTGCAACATCCTTTTTTTTGACGTTTCCCCCGATCGTGAGCTGAGTTTTGGTGGCGTTAAGGACAAGGCCGTTTCC
>CP045899.1:24430889-24507781 GCA_013387185.1 Caligus rogercresseyi | reverse complement strand
TTGTAAGGTAATGTGAGAACTTCTTTACGTAGATCTCTATAAATCGTTGAGAACCTTTCCAAGACATAGATAAGGCGTACAAGGCAGACTGTATCTTCGTTGTTGTGGACATTTAAACAACAAGGACAATTGTTCAATCAAAAGTGTAATTTCTTCTCTTTTGCTTCGTCCAAATGGGGCAAGATATTTGTCAAATGATTTAAAGCTGTGTTTAATTCATTTTCCAAGCCAAATAGTTGATTGGTGGAAGAGTTTGATGTCCATGAATTTAAGAAGGCCAAAATATTAAGAAGGGTGTCACATTTTGTAATATGATTGTTCTTGGTGATATGTTCGAGATGATTAAAAGATAGATCTCTATCTTTCACCCTGAAAAATACAATATAGCAGGGAATAAAGTCATCGTAGTTGTATGAATCAGTATCAATAAGAAATACTGAGGAATAGTCAATTTTGATATGTGAAAAACAATATATAAATAAAGAAGTTAAGGAATGAATTTGGGCTTACCGTATATGGATTGACATTTCTTCATTAATCTTTAGACTGAAGTCTATTGACGGTCCTCCATGACTAAAGTTCATCTTGAAGAACCATAGCTCTTTATCTTTTTCATCATAATGTTCTTGAACGCCGCTCGGAAGGCAAGTCCTATCCATTTTAATTTGAAGCTCTTCGAGTGTTAAAAATGAGTTGGCCTCTTCAAAAGCCTTAATCTTTTTTAAAATTCGCTCGTTTTCATTAAGGAGTCGTGAGGAGGAGGTTGAGGTGGAGGAACGCTTTGGAGGAGGCTTTTTTGAATAGTAGTGAGGAAGATTTGGAAAATTGGAAGGGACGGCATCTTTTTTTAATATCTTAAGACAAAGAGTTTTTCCAGATCTGTCTGAACGTGATGGATTAGAGTCAGTAGACTCTGGCTTATAATCGGTGGGCATGAAATGTACGTCACACAACGCAGAATGTCTTGAAGGTATCTAATTTTTTCGCGGAACAGCCTTTGTCCAGAGTTGGCGTAGGGACTCATCCTTGGGGAACATATGAAACCGTCTCTTTTTCCCCTCATTGTCCTTTGTTTTGTAGCCACTCTAGCAACCCGGCAACACAAACCTATCCCATTGTCGTCTAGTTTGAAGATAAATAGGTAGCTCTAAAACGATTCCTCTACACACTTCCACTACTTCATTCACGCAGCAAAAATAAATTAGTCCATCCCACTTTGAATTTTGTTTGAAAGGTTGCGCGACTTTACCTTTCCTGATTGTTTAAGTATTCATTGGTCAGTACATACTGATTTTCTCCGAAAAGAAGTAAACTAAGAAAATAATAAATTATAAATCTCTTGAACGAGCAATCGTTCGTTTTTTTTAGTCTAAGATAATTGTCGTTACTTATTAGAAATAAATGCTGTATAATAATTACTGGATATTATGATTTTTCAGGTTAGTGCAGTTCATATATTTTTAATTTTAATGAATTTTATCCATGATATATTGAATGTCTTAAATATACGCAGAGTCTCCATAGTTAAAAAGTTATAGAAAGAAGGAATGGAAAGTTCATTTTTTCCTTTTACTTGTTTTTTTTTATATAAATTATATAATTATTTAGCTTCCTTGATAGTTCCATGTCATATGAAGGAACATATTCCGTAGAATTTCAATAAGTTTAATTATATTTACATAAATTATTAAGGGATGTACTAAAAAATGTCATTATCTATCGTTGAAGGGTTATAACTTTTTGCTTTTTCACCATCCTTTGAATAAATGTTTTTTGTCGGATGTCGGTGCTACCATCATTAAGAATGTTTGTTATAATAAATATATTTAGAAATGCTTAAGGACAGCTAGCCACAGCTTAAGTTATATTGTCTTTTTCATTGATCATGCTCCATAAACGAATATAAAAATTATATATATATATATAAAACTGAAAAACTGAAACCAAAATAAGAATTTTCGTATTAGCCTTCCACAGAGGTACACTCACATATCACATCACAAAAATGCAAACCCTACTTAAAGGGATATAATATTATTAATTATTTTTAAGAATACTTATTGGGCCAAAATGTATTAAAAAGGAGATGACTTTGTTTTTTCAGTGAATGGAAAAGAAAAAACTACAGATTTAATGGATCAAACAAAGTCAATCCATTTTTTCTTTAGCAATATTGAATCAAAATAATTTACATAATACATCTTATTATGGGTGATTTGAATGTAGCTATTGACTATGATAGAGATACTTATAAGTATGAAAAAACTATCAAATGACTAAAATACTGAATAAGAATTTCAGCCTACATTCAAATACCTTTTACTTCCCAAATATTCTTCTATTCTAAAAACCATAAAAGATCAATAATGGATTGCTTCTCCATTAAAGAATAATATTACTTTTTTTCGGTTAAAAACATTTTATTCGGCTAACTTCAAGATTTTAAACAGTGTAAAATAAAATACACTAAAATTATATACAGACACAGAGTAAAACTATTCAGGGCAGTTGCGAAAATACATCAATGAACATTGTAGTTCATATTTACTGCCCTGAAGAATAACCTTATATAAAAGGACAAATCATTTATTGGATTGGTTTAAAAAAAGCACGATGTCTTCTTAAAATGCTTTTGATTGTGCTAATATAGAGCTTCGATCTTTCAGGCACATATTTAATTATATCACCAGCCCACTTCCACGTTGGTGCTCCTGCATCCGGGATTTTGATGGAGAGAGCAGGATTAATTACTCCCTTTATATTTTTGTTTATATAGAATATTTTGATGGATAAAATACCCTCAGAAAGTAAGTTGTTCTCTTTAATGCCCCCGCCCATATAAACCAAGTTTATTTTGTGAAATATATATATATATACACACACACACACACACACATATATATATATATATATATATATATATATATATATATAAGCTATAAGAACTATGATGATGAAATATGATATGAAAAGTGGGAATTAAAAATTTCAAGATTTATGGATGAAACAAAGTCATCCATTTTTTCTTGAGCAATTTCGAATCAAACTTGTTATCAAATAATTTACATAATACATCTTAATATGTGGGATTTTAATGTAGCCATTGACTATGATAGTGATTCTTAAAAGTATGAAAAAACTATCAAAGCATATGCCCAAATGACTAGAATACTGAATAACAATTTAGTTTTAAGCCTACATTCAAATACTTTTCACTTCCCAAATATTCTTCTATTCTAAAAAACCCATAAAAAGCTCGATAATGGATTGCTTCTCCATAAAAGAATACATATTACTAGCTTCAACTTTAGTTTATTCCTGGTTTATATCTGACCATCGATCAATTGTATTGATTAAAACTGAGGCCAAACATCATTCGAAACATGATTGAAAATTAAAACTACACTATCTGGAGATTCGTCCTCACATTTAAAAAAGGAAACGATTATAAAGAAAATATAATTAAGTTGAAAATAAAGAAATAAGATTCTTGTAATATATATATGTATTATTCCCTTCTCATGCTCTAGAATTAATATTAACTCCTCTTTCAAAGTATAAAGCTTGGAATAAGATTGAGTGAGTAGAGGAGTAATAAAAAAGAATGATTTATTCCAAGATAGATTAGAGTAGATTAAGAACATTTTTTATTTTCGCAAAAATATGTAGTTTCCCAATATTTTAAAAGCATTTTGACGTATGATGCAATACATAAATAATTTGCCAGCTTTTTATAAGATTCAAACATTTTTCTTACACATTCCCCCCCCCCCTTTATTAAGATCAGACACAAAGTATTTTATAATTCTACAATAAAAACTCAATTTACAAAATGTTTATTCGAATAATTTATATATTTTTATCTACAACTTTATTTCCCACTAACATTAATTGAAGATGAGGCATTTTACAGTAATGCTCTTATAGGGTTAAAAATGTACTTTGTGAGAAACGGAACCAAATTTACAGCTATTATGACTTAAAATGAATTGCTAGAATCAATACCATCGATAGCACATTGTATATTTCTTGAAATATTAGCCAATTTTCTCCAATTTAGAAATCCGGACTTCCATTTTCCTCCAGGGATTTTCCCTGAACATAATAAGAAAGGAACTAACTCTTAATGTATGAAAGTACTTTTTAATCCTCCAAATCATCTTGTCCATACGCCTGGATATTTTAAAACAAGTATTTGATATAATATGAGATTGAGTCTGAGGATAAAATTGTCAATAAGGACTTTTTTTTAGGAAAGTCAGGCTTCTCTCCTTCAACTGTGGCCTGAAAATCATGATGAAACAGGATAGTATATTCTCCAATTTAATATTAAAAGATCTATGGAATATAATCTGATTTAAAAAAACGAAACGATATGGTGAAAATTTGAGCTAAAAATCGAGTTAGTTTAGAAAATCTTCTTATACAGGCAATTATTGCATAAATATTTTTTTTCCTTCCTATGTATTCAGTGAAGACGTGTTTTCTTTGGCTCCATAAGAAAGTGTCCATATCTTGTGTCTTTAAGTGTGGTGTATCCTTTTTATACAAGTAAAAAGTGATGTGAGTGCATGGTGACTGAATAGCATTCCCTAAAGAAATCCTCGCTTAGATAAGTTGACTCCCGTAGACCAATCAAGCCATGACAGACTCAGAAACATAACACTGAATGCTGGAATATTGAAGACAGAGGCTAATACATGTATTCCTAAACCCGAAAAGGAAACTAACATGGCAATAATTTAATATATATTTTATGTTTACTTTTTTAAATAAATTATTGGAATGTATATTTCATAATTTATTTTTTCAAATTTTTGTTATGATTCGAGTTATAGAATCATCCATAAATAAACGAAGAAAATGTTATATAATACTTTTATAATTAATATATTTACGTATTTTCATTTGCTTCAAACGAATTTTATAAATATCACCCCATTCAATAACACTATAACTTTTTACTTGATAATATGTATCAATTTATCTTTAAAAAAATGAAAATTACTAATTTGCTATTGGAATGTTTTATGTTTATACAATAAGTTTCTTGAATAATGTCATATATATATATATATATATCAGAGCTGCGACTACCGAATGTAAATCGATATTTAGAACTGAAAGCGTTACCTGGTGTGAAAAAGATAAACTTTGCAAATAATAAATAACTCTTGAGCTGAAAGCACATTTAATATCGGACAACGGAGAACAAAAGGCAGTTAAAGAAAATAATTTCTTTGTTATTACCTTCTATTTTTTCAAAATCTGAGTGCATATATGATTTATACAAAAATACATGTTTAAAATTTCAAATTATCTCAAAATTATAAAAAACTATGACTAAATTGTCTTTTGTTATAAATTGTCCGATACTAAATGCATACGAAAAAGTCACAGAGCAGATACATAAATAGATTTCTCTTTCTTATCTACCTCACCGATCGATATTCGGTAGATATATAATCTACCGAATCCCAGCTCTGATATATATATATATATATATATATATATATATATATATATATATATATATATATATATATATATATATATATATATATATATTATAGGGGATATATATAATTTTAACATACTAATTTTAAATAAGAAGAAAGCTCTTGATTTTTATTATATTATTATATTATATTTAGAGGAGACACTAGAAAAACATGTTGTTCCTTCGTTTTGTCTCCTTATTATTATTGTATATATATATTATTTACAAAACGCCTTTCGATATAAAAACAGTAATAGAGCATGGAACCTTTTTTGGCTATTGGTAGACCTGAGTAGGTCTCGAGTCTTCTCAAACAAGAAAAATATATCTCTGCTGAGCATGATGTTACTTGCATTGTAGCTAAGGTCTTTGAAATATCAGTGAAGTTGGACAGTGTTTCAAAGGGGAAGTTTTAGTTGAGGTGCTTCACTATCACATTTGTTGCTTTGAAATTGACATCTTCTAGATTATGGAATAGTGCAGCTTCAGCCATCTGGATGTCTTCATCTACATTATAAAAGTTCGACACAAGCTTGAAGCTCTCTTCGCCTCCTTCTCACAGCACAATCTGAGCAAGTGATATCAAGATGTTATTGTCTTCACTTGCAAATATCGCTTTCAATTTAAAAAGTAACATGTCTATGGCTTTTTAGAGTACTTTAATTCTGCCTCTCTGAACATCGGTTTAAGAGAAAGAGATGGTCTGTTCTTAAGAAATATCTCCTACCAGGGCTTGCATTCTTTTTGATGGATTTTTCACTTTCTGCAGCCCTGATGATTTTTGCCGATTTTTTAATATCCAGATAGAGTCTTCATGGCGACATCGCATGTAGCTTTGGCAGTCATCACGTCCACTTCATGACCCTGCAAGTACCGAGCCAAGGAATCGGTGTTTGAGAAATTCACCTTAATTGTGTGGAGTTCCAGGAGGAACTGGACCTCCGTCATTGCCTTCATCAGTTCCCGGACATCCACTGAGGTTTTGGTATTTTTATAATTCGACATCCTTCAACAGGGCAATTATCATTCTTTCAGGTTGCTGATCAGACTTTAACAGACTCCCATCTGCAAGGCCAGCGAGTTTCACTGAGAGATTTCAGCTTGATGTATGGTATAGCTTCCAGGTCAGCTGGCATTCGCACAGAACGCAGAGTACTTTCACGCTTTGGCGAATTGAAGCAGCTGTGAATAGACTGAATGACACCAGAAGTTGATAGTAACATTTTTTTACCCCTATTGAATGTTATTTTTTTTTTCAAAAGAGGAAAGACGTGCAATTTTAAACGTGAATTGAAGTAACAAAAAGGTGGAAAACTCAGAGTCTCCTCTTGGTTACAATTTAAAATCCGGTTGCTTTCATATTTTCATACTTTTTTCTTCAACTTAAATGCCGAATACCTCAAGCAATTTGCCCGAATTTGAGAACTCACCCCTTGCCCCCTGTCTCCTACGCCTATATATAATATATATATCCCATTTTGTTTATAGTGTAGCTATACTTTTGCATGTACTTTTTTGCCCTTAGTTTATGCATTGTAATGGTTATTATTATAAATGTCCCGTTGAGGATCCAACATGGCTAATTTAATGATAAAACCCTTCTATTAAAAACCCATTGCATAACAAAATAGAAGTCCTACTTTTAAGTAATAAGACATTACTATAAGAGACATTTGAAGAATGAAAATCACTTAACGACATTTAAAAAAATCTTGTAAAAACATAATAAATGCAAGACCAAGGGTTATAAAAGCCCATTGAAAAAGTATCATGTAATTTTTTCTAAACGACACTTATAGGCGAAAAACGGAAGAAACACAAGACTCAAATGTCCATTTCAGAATAAATAAAAATATTTTTTAATATTATTTAAAAAATAAACAATGCTATAAATATAAAATAAAATAAAGGAAAATGCATTTAGCCCAAAAGTTTTGTATAATCTAATCTCGGGGGGGGGGGGGGGGTACGCCAGTCTCAGCCGGGGGTTCTATAACGTTGAAATCCACCGTTGCCAATGGGCCATCGGGTTCCGCCGAACACAATTGGGCTGTTTTGGAGTTACAAATCCCCCGCCAATGGGCCCTCGGGTTCTGCCGAAAACAATATAGTGTTTCGGGGTTACAAATCCTCCGCCAATGGGCCCTCAGGTTCCGCCAAACACAATCGGGCTGTTTTCGAGTTACAAATCCCATAAGAAATGTCTCATAACATACCGCCAATGAACCCTTAGATTTTTATCTTGCGACTATGAGTGTTTTAAACAAGCTCCAAACAAAATATCGGGATATGCCAAGTGTATATACAACATATTGAGTTTTAAAACCTAATCCCACGTCAATTTCCCTAATTATACCTAATTCAAACCCACCGCTTAAAGAATCTTGGGTCATATCTGTGTTATACATTATTTGGGTCTTTTTAAGTATGGATTTTATTTCCATGGGGTAATTAATTTTTAGCTGTTAATTATTAATAATTGTGACTGAGGAATCAAAAATTCTAATTGTGCAATTGATGCTGCTGGCATTCATTTATGTTGAACATTTTTGCGAATATGTTTTTTACTGCACTACCACATACAAGAGTATAATTGCCTAGCATAGCCTAAAAATATAGTTTTCGTTTTCTTGTTTCTTTAAAATGGCTTTACATGAGGAATAAATGAATAAATTTTTGTTTGTCGCACATAACTTTATTTTATACATTGTAAGTAATACGTTCAAGGTAAGAGATAATAGGAGTTTGAGGTGTGTAATGGTCCACAATGCCTCTGAGACGTTGTTGCATAACTGCATATTTTTTTCTCTTTTCCGGAAGAACCCGTCCAGACCGATACTGTGTCAGTCGGGCTTCTTGATACTTTTGCTCATCGCAAAGAAAGCCAAGGAATGATCATATATTAGAATGGGCACACATATCCGTCTGGAATCCCCTATGCCATCCTTCAACACAGTTGTTGGTTTTGGGGAGGTTCAATCGGATGGTCTGGTATACGTTCCACATTTCTCGGGGAAACCTTGGTGCACGGATTACTCCATGAACATCTCGGGCACCAATCCAAGTGCTTTCAACGTAACGCAAAATGCCTCGGGTACTCTGAAAAATAATAAAGTAACGTTAATAAAATTGTAATTAGTTATATAGTCTTAATTTTGATTGAACTTACTTCTGGGAGAAGCTCGGCATTTCGAAACTCTTCAAAAGCCTCTTCTACTCGATTGACGGGCACACACGCCAGAGCACCAAGCATATTGATATGCTTCCTGAATGATCCATCGGTCTCGTACAGACCTTTCCAGCCTCTCTCCTGTACCTCACGAAGAATACACTGCTTAAAGTGAAAAAAACATCCTTGATGAGAGGTTGTTGGGAAAATCTCTCCAACAGCTCGAATCATCGCCTGCTCGTAGTCCATCGTGAATGTCGTGGGTGAAAATCCCCTCACTGCCTCCTTGAGCACGTCAAGCATTGCACGATAGGCGTCTACTGTTTTATTTGGAAGCAGTGCAAAAACCAGAGGGACGGATGACGTACCAATGAGGCCATGAATGGTGTACAGTTGTGCAAACATCGGTGGTGTAACCTTAAATGTGCCATTTCATTGGCGCAGAAATGAGATGTTGTTTTGTGTGGCAAAAATAATAATTGCATATTATCTCCACCCGAATCAAAGTAAAGGAACTGCTCTTGATCAGGTTTTAGAAGAGTGAGTTCGGGAGGAATAACGAGGTCTCCTCGTGTAGCAGGTAGTGCAGGCGCATTGTAGGCGTTTGTCCGCTGCCTTCTCACATTTCGCTTCATATTATCGATGCCAGTAAGTTCAGTTACAGAAGTTCGATGACAGTTGCTGAGGGAAGTTGAGACGATTGTCTTGTGCTTGAGCCGTGTGCTGAGGGCCAGTTGCCGGGTAGTCGCCTTGGCTCGTTCAGCTTCTACCTTATCCATATTTCCAAAATGGTTGTGGTTGTCAACACAGTGCTAAAAAATAAGAATTGTTAAAGATAAACCGCTTTTTACATACCAAGTGTAACGAGATACCTTTTCTAAATCATCCTCTTGTGTAACGGCGGTAGCTCGACAGTTATCCTCTGAGCATCTCCAATACCTCTTTTCCCCTCTTGTCTTGTTCCGATAAAATACCAAGGAACCAATTATGAGAATTGGTCGGTTTTCCGAGGAATTAATAAAGTGGTGGTTCATAGTTGAAATTAAAAAAAATTGATATTTAATAGTTGAAGGACACTTGAGTACAGAAGCATTTCAAACGGAAAAATTTATAAAAAAGGGGTGATTGAGACGCGTCTGAAAAAATAAATCTTGGCGCCATGAATTATAATTTGAAAAGTACTCAGATATTCAAATCATGGGAAAATGAATCAAAAGTTATTCATGCCTTTAAAATGAATTTGTTACTTTTCATAATGATGTTCTTAGTTTCAATTCTTAATTTTTTAAATAATGGTATAATTGAATACATGAGACATATTTTTGACATTACTTTTATATATGCGTCAAAAAGTAAAAGAGCTCCGTGGCAACGTGGATAAGACTCCAACTTGCCCTAATAATGTCCAACAGAACCCGCAGGTTCATGAGGACTCACTGAAAGTGGATTTGCACCCCAAATTTGTCTTACTTGTGTCTGGCAGAACCCGAGGACCCATTGGCGGGGAAGTTGTAACCCCAAAACACCCCGATTGTGTTTGGCAGAACCCGAGGGCCCATTGGCGGAGGATTTGTAACCCAAAAACAGCTCGATTGTGTTTGGCGGAATTCGAGCGCCCATTGGCAGGGAACTTGTAACCCGAAAAAATAATGATTGTGTTCGGCTGAACGCGAGGGCCCATTGGTGGGGGATTTGTAACCCCAAAACATCCCGATTGGGTTTGGCGAAATCCAAGGGCCCATTGGCGAGGGATTTGTAACCCCAAAACACCCTGATTGCGTTCGGCGGAACCTGAGGGCCCATTGGTGGTGGATTTGTAACCCCAACACACCCCGATTAGGTTTGGCGGAACCCAAGGGCCCATTGGCGGGGGATTTGTAACCCCAAAACACCCTGATTGTCTTCGGCGGAACATGAGGGGCCATTGGAGGTAGATTTGTAACCCCAAAACACCCTGATTAGGTTTTGCGGAACCCAAGGGCCCATTGGCGGGGGATTTGTAACCCCAAAACACCCTGATTGTGTTCGGCGGAACCCAAGGGCCCATTGGCGGTGGATTTGTAACCCCAAACACCCCGATTGGGTTTGGCGGAACCCAAGGGCCCATTGGCGGTGGATTTGTAACCCCAAAACACCCCGATTGTGTTTGGCGGAACCCAAGGGCCCATTGGTGGAGGATATGTAATTCCGAAACACCATGATTGTTTTCGGCAGAACCCGAGGGCCTATTTTAATTGTGAGTACATTTTTAATGGGTGTCTAAGAAATGTCCCTGTCTAAGAAGTGTCCGTGTCTAAGAAGTGTCCGTCTAAGAAATGGCTGTCTAAGAAGTGTCCGTGTCTAAGAAATGTCCGTCTAAGAAGTGTCCGTCTAAGAAATGGCTGTCTAACAAAAGTCCGGTTCGCCATTATGTGTCTGCAAGATATAAAGTCACTCACATCTTCTACTTGTTCGAATACTTGTCCCCTTTGTCTCCCTAGAAGTTTTCACTATTGTTTTACCGGCTCAGGATCTAAGAGAGGAGTCCTAACCTTTATTACGAAGAGAGTCTCAATGTGGTATATCATCAAAGAATATTCGGGAGCGAGTGATTGGCATAAAGTGCGCTTATCTTCGAACGGAGTTACATTATATGTAATTAATGCTTATGGGCCTAATGTAAAGTCGGCTCCCTTCTTCCAAGCTATTTTAAACTCTCAGCACGACAACAAGTTGCCTATTCTTATGGTTGGAGATATGAATGTTGATTTAGATCAGCCAATGCATGTTTATCCGAATAGCGCAATGTTGAAAAAAGTCATTTTGAGTTTTGATCTAATTGATGTCCTAGAGAAATACAATCCAGGTTCTTTTTCGTGGTCCAGAGGAAATAAAAAGTCCAGGTTGGACTTAACTTTGGCCTCTCCCTCCTTAGTTCAAAAAATTAGAAAAGCAGGCTATCGTTCCGAGCCTTCATCTGACCACAAAATTATGGAAATAGAGCTTTGGTGTAGCGCAAAAAAAGCAACATCATTGTTCCATACTGGCTTCTGGATGATGAGAAATACATTGCAAGCTTAAAAATAATTCTTGAAGTTAGCTATAAAGATTGTCTTTCGGCCTTTCAGGCTATACAGCTGATGAATAAAATAATTATATCCACTTCCTTTACTTTTAAAAGGAAGAAAAAAGTTAAATATGAGAAAGAGAATCGGCAATTAGAAACGATGCTGGGAAAGGAATCCTTGCTTGTTCGATCATGTATGGCTGACTCTATTAACGCTTTTCGATTAGCTGAGGTGGCGGAAGCTGAAATGGAATCTAAAGTTAACCGTGAAAATGACTGCAACAAACGAATTAGGGACCTTTCGAGAGAGGAAAATATATTGGCCCGTTCTGTCTCCAAGATTATTGATGGTAAGAAGATCCTTACAAATAATCAAGATATTTTAGATTTTTTCTATCGCCGCTTTCAGACTCTAGTTGAAGAAAGAGTTGGACATTTTCCCCGCCCAAGAAAATGTCTCACCAGTAATCAGGATTCAGTGTACTCTTTTCAAAGCATTTCAAATTATATCGCAAAACATCTTAAGCTCAATAAAGCGTGTGGCCCGGACGGTATTGTTGGGAAGATCTACACAAAATTTCCTGACCAGACTACCCCCTTCCTTTTGAAGGTAGGCAAAGAAATGGAGAAAAAAGGAAAGATGCCCAGTTTATTATCCAAGGGAAGAATTGTGCTGATCCCAAAAAAGGGAGATGGATCTGATTTTAGCCATTGGAGGCCCATCACGATTTTAAATGAATCCTACAAGATACTTTCGGGTGTCCTAGCTCAACAAATGGGAGCTTTTTTAAATGGAAAAATAGGCCCCCATCAAAAGGGTTTTTTAAAAAACCGAAAAATTCACGACATATCTTATAATATTCAAGCCTCAATAGACTCGGTCAGAAAGAATGGAAAATATGGCGCTATTGTAGCTATTGATTTCTCAAAAGCGTTTGATTCCATTTCACACATTCAAATTTTAAAGGCAGTTAAAAATATTTTACCGAGAAATTTTTTAATCCTGTTCGTGCATTACTTTTTAATGGATCCTCTACTATTTCTTTAAATGGACAAGAAAGCAAGAGCATCAAGTTGGGGAAAAGCTGTAGGCAAGGATGTCCTTCGGCCCCTCTCCTTTTTATAGCCTCAATCGAGGAGTTTGCTCAGAGGATAATTCGAAAGTTTGGCGGATTTGGCGTGGACTTTGAGGGGTCTCATCATATAATTGATCTCTACGCAGATGACGTCACCATAATGCTTCAAGCTAACTCGGAAGCTCAGCTTATTAAAAGGATAGAGATTATTTTAGAATATTTTAATAAATTTGAAATTAGCTCAGGTCTATCAGTCAATAAAGATAAGACCTCTATTTTACCAATCGGTTCTTGGAACCCAGTCTTTTGTTCTCAAATCCGTGCTTGTAAATTGAAACCTACAATTGAGGTTTTGGGTATTGTATGGTGTAGGACCGGCGTGTATGAAAAGAATTGGTCAAGTACCAGCTGTATCATAATGCAAAAAATCTTGTCATGGAGAAATTTCCGTCTTCAGAAAAGAATTGACCTCTACAACACAAAAGTAGTTCCGTTGGTTCTCTACAAAGCTTCTTCGTCGCCTTTGATAGCGGAAAAAGCCATCTTAGATGAGAACAATTGGCTGGCTGCATTATTTCATAGGATGTATTTGCCAACTATTAAAAGAAAGAGAGGTCTTCTTGGAGGAGGTATAGTTCAACTCGCTACGATAATTCCCAAGATTTATTTAAAAGTCTTCCTTAATTTAGCGAAACATCCTTCTTGTGAATGGAGGCGTTGCGTTTCATTTAATAAAATTTATCACTGGCTTATGTTTGGCTCTGAGCTAACAAACGGCATTACCTCTAGCCTTTCGGTTACTTGGGGTTGTGCCCAAAGAATCATTTGGAAAAACACACCAATATTTGAAAAGGACTCCGTTGTTGATATCATAAGATATAATTCTTCAAAAAGGCATTTCTTCAAGAACTTAGGAACTCCGGAGGATCTTGAGAAACTCGCAATCAATAAGGGTATATTAACTATCCACAACTTACATCACCATGACTCTCTTAATCATGGAAGATTTCGGTTTCCCTTGTTACGGGCGGCAAATCTCCATAATGTGCTAAAGCCCTGGTTTTTAAAATTAACTCCCCCTGTGCATATGGGATTGTCGGAGTGCAATCTCATTTGTGATGCATTCTTAAAACTCCTGGATCTTCCGAGAGAGTGGAGTAATCGTATCCGGCATTCTATTAGCTGTATAACGGACGGAAGACAATTTACTTCACAGTTATTGATTTCGGCAAATCTCCTCAAGTTTTCCCGCCCTTGCAAAGACTGTGGTGTTATTTTTAACTCTATAATTCACGCCTTTGCAGAGTGTCGATCGGTAGACATATTGGTGAGATTCATTAAACTAAATGTAAGGGGCTTGGATGCACCTAACGCTGGAAAGTACTGCAAAGCCTCTATTTTATTTGGCCTTTCAAGTCAAAGGGCTTCCGCGAAGACAAAAGCTATAAACAACGCTCTACTTAGTGCCAAAGCCCTAGTGGCAAAGAGCCTTACATTGGATCGTCCCCTGCAGCCGCTGGACCTTAGGGCAATATGCATATCCGCCTCCGCTCGATATGCTGCATTGGACCTACGGATCCCTTCGGTCACGGACAACTCGTGGACGCTAGCTGGCGATTTGGTGAAATATGTCCCCTCCCGTTCCAACGTCTTAAGAGATGCTTTAAAATTACTTTTTTAAAGAAATTTAAATGATCCTTTACACTTCGTTTTTAGTATTTATGTTTTAATAGTTTAAGTTTTACTTTTGGAGAAATTAGGTAGTATGTTCATGTATGTTGCTATAATTATGAACTAAAATGTTTATATATTGTATTTTTACTTATTAGCATCAATTTTATATATTGTTTTGTATATAAATTTTTACATGAACTGTTGAATAATAATAATAAAAAATTATGTCTGTATCTTGAAAATAACCCCCACCCCTTGAAAAAGTAAAATACCCAAAAAGTGACATTTTCTGGACATTCCAGCTAGAATGGAACTTATTGTTTGCCAAAATGCTGCTGAATAAATATTTTCAACTATTAACTGACCGGGCAGCATTTTTTGTGCTGGGACTGGGCAACAACTTTTTCAAAACGGTCCCGAATCGGACAAAAACGAACCGTGTCATTTACTATCAACATATGAATAACCGAAAAAATGATGAAAAAAACACTCACTCAGCTATGGCCAAAACGGTCCAGTGATTTTAAGAGGCTGGACAGCCTAAAAATAGTTGAACATCAGACCAGGCCGAGCCAATTACCCGGTCAGTTCCTGAATTATACCCATTTGGGAATCATTAAAAACTACTATTTCCCCCTATAACCAGTGTTGTTCCCTAACACGCGTGCGAGTAATATATTACTTAGTTATATTACTGCGCTGTAACTAGAGAGAACAAACATATTAGTTATTACTTTCAAGTAATAAGTAATATCCTAGTTACATATTACTTCCAAGAAAAATTATTCGACAGGCATTTTTGATGAAATTAATGAACTGGGAATGTATGTGACGTCACCCAATGGACATAATCCTGCTTATTGATAAAATTAAAAATGCACGTTAATATTGATAGACAGGGTATTCCATTAGACCCAAACTCATAGAACACCTTTTTCGTTATTTATGGATTATTTTATCGTAAAGAAAATAAGTTCCTCAAAGCCCTCGGGCCCCGATGTCGATTGAGGCTTTTAGGATTGAAACCCACCGCCACCCTAATTAGGAATGAGAGGAACCCTAATTTACAATATTATACACCCCAAGCCCTCGGGTCCCGCCTGCTGATTTAGGCTTTATTTAGGGTTGAAACCCACCGTCAACTCTGGTTAGGTATAAAAGGAATCCTTACTTTCAATCTCATACACCCCAAGCCCTCGGGTTCCGCCTGACGATATAGGATATTATTTAGTGTTGAAACCTACCGCCAAACCCTATTAGGGACCCTATTTTTGATTCAAATTCAGCCCAAGTCCTCGTGTCCACCTGTCAATTTAGTCTATTTTTGCAGTTTGGCAAAACACCTTCTCCTTCCACTTTACTTCAAGATCAGTGGAAGGGCAACGAAATATTCTCAGCCGATCTAGTTCACAAGAGTTCTTGATCATTTCAATAAAACTGTTTCCATCCACAAAAAAAAAAATCATAAAGAACAGAACTAGTGATTCAGAAGGTGAAGAGTTTCTTCGAAGAAACCCCCAGTTGCCAACTCAGAAAAGCTTCTCATTAAATTTCACCCACCATAACAACGTTATGGAGGATCGTTAGACATGATCTTTATCATTACACTTCAGTTCAACCATTAATTGATGCCCTCAAACCTGAAAAAGGCAGTTTAGCCAGTAGATTATGATGTAACTATCCAACATTGTCGATATAATCATTGGACTGAGGAGAAGTTCTTTAGCCTCCATCAAAACACATTGAAAATACGAAGAACTATGGACAAATGAGAATCCTCGAAATATCTACGAAACAAATGATAGGAATTATTTTAATGTAATGATCTTCGTTGCCATTATTATTGGAATGACAAGAATGTCCTGTCTTTAGGCTGGAAGGGGCATTTGCAGGAGCAACTTTTGTGAGGCTTCAGAAGATCTGCTTCTCACAATATAGGCCAATAAATGTTTAATAATCATAAAAATATATTTTATTCCTTTAAAATAATGTATCAAAGAGGGAATTTGACGTATTTTAAGTACTTCGTATTCGCAATTTTAAAATTACATTTATGATGAAACACACTGTATGTGTTGGGTCGTTTGAAGTTCAGTATCAGTCAATAATATTATCGACTAAATCAGGCAATACATAAACATAAACACCTCAGAACAAGTATGACATAAGACTCACAAAGGCCCTTCAGATTTTGGTTATACAGGTTTGGCACATACAGTCAAACCCAACACATCACAAACCCTCCCCCCCTCTCTCTGTATGTCAACATTTTTGTAATATTAAAAAAAACTTATGTTGATCTTCTCCCCAAGTAAAGACAAAGGACTTGTGAGAACTACCAATATTTTTTTCTCCATGGGCATTAGGGGGTATTATAGAAACCTAATATTAAGATATCAAAATTTATCCCCCCGCGAAAGTTGCGTCATAAGAAACTAAATGATCGTAGAAAAATGGATTTTGGTTTGACCCCCCCTTTACCCCCCCCCCCCCAAATTGCGTTCAAAGGTTTCGTTATGAAGCAAAACTTTTTGTTATTACTTATTTTGAAAAAGTTTAGTTTTACAAATTTAGCTATGATCAATGTATGACTTTGTTATTTTTTGCACATTTTTGTCAAATAATATTTAGTGCCAATAAATGAACCTAAATGCTGACGCACCATACATTTTTTAAATAACGGCTCCTACTAGGGTTCTTTAATAGTTTCAAGAAGGAAAAAGAAAAAAAGGGTACTCATGATGATGTTTTTAAGTTATTTTTTGAAATAAGTTTGCTTTTCACATCTTAATTTTCATACAGTAACTCCCTCACATGGTTGAGAATATAAATCTATGACGTTGATTGTATCCAAAAACTTTTGCAGATAATAATACAATGACGAAAAATGTTTTCTCAATGATAAAAGAAGTTATTGTTAAAGGTAACTTGTTATTCCAAAACTTAATTCTTATTTCTTAAAAAAATATTTTAGAATTCCACCATGAACACATTGACCACGTATTACTAAAAAGTGGCATAGCGGAAGATCAAGCGAAATATCTACTTTCATTAGTCGAAGAACATTAAAGACTTGACGCTTTGGTCACTGTTGTGTGTACGGATGCAACACCAATGTCAGAATATGGTAAGGAGTAATAAAAAGACTCGAGTTATGGCTTAAAAGACCACTTCAGTGGATTATTTGTCTTCTACACATGAATGAGTTACCTTTTAGGGAAGTTTTTAAACATTTAGATGGCGCACAAAAAGGACCTCGGACTTATGAAGGTACCATAGGAAAATTAATTAATACAGACTTTACCAAAAATTCAATACAAAGTTTTTAAATACTTGTAGGAAAAGTAAAATACCTAAATCAAAGTTTACTGTATTCTTTAAGCTCAGATAAAAATATTTATACGAAATTACATTAGGAATACAAATAGGAAATTTTCGAATTCAAGCTTTTGCTGCAGGTCACCAGAGCATTACATGAGGCAAAGTGTCTTACCATAGTCAACAGAATTTTAAGATCCTATATTTCACAAAAAGTCCATGTGAGTCTCACATAAAACTTGTAAAAGGCCTAACCGATAAATAAATGGAAAAAGAATATTTGCCCTGGAAAAAAGTTTTGGTTGCAAAAAAGAATATTAAAAAACAAAGAAATTTTCAACTACCCAAAACTATCAGATGTAATTCTAAGAATTTTTTAAATCTTATCGACTGGTCAAATATAAATTTGTCTGTTCCTCCAATTGTGCCTGAAGAAGATCTTATAAAAGCAAAAGAACATCCTTTAAAAATTAATAAGTATCCTTGCCATTCACAATCAGTGGAAAGAGCTGTAAAACTAGTAACTGAGGCATCTGCAAAAGTTTTTGGATACAATCAACGTCATAGATTTATATTCTCAACCATGTGAGGGAGTTACTGTATGAAAATTAAGATGTGAAAAGCAAACTTATTTCAAAAAATAACTTAAAAACATCATCATGAGTACCCTTTTTTTCTTTTTCCTTCTTGAAACTATTAAAGAACCCTAGTAGGAGCCGTTATTTAAAAAATGTATGGTGCGTCAGCATTTAGGTTCATTTATTGGCACTATATATTATTTGACGAAAATGTGCAAAAAATAACAAAGTCATACATTGATCATAGCTAAATTTTGTAAAACTAAACTTTTTCAAAATAAGTAATAACAAAAAAGTTTTGCTTCATAACGAAACCTTTGAACGCAATTTGGGGGGGGGTAAGGGGGGGTCAAACCAAAATCCATTTTTCTACGATCATTTAGTTTCTTATGACGCAACTTTCGCGGGGGGATAAATATTGATATCTTAATATTAGGTTTCTATAATACCCCTAATGGGCATATAGATATAAAAATATAGAGAGCTGATTCCTTTCAATAGCAGAAAAACATCGTTCAGCTGTATTTGTGTGTTCAATATAAACAAAGTAATTTGTACTACGTCATCGTAAGCTGATCATAGAGATAGATTATATCGCTATGATCAGCTTACGATGACGTAGTACAAATTAATTTGTTTATATTGGACACAAAAATACAGATGAAGGGAATAAGCTCTTTATATCTTTTTATCTCTATGGACATGGGCAGTATGAAATGAAAATAAACTTCTGATCCTTAAAATTAGGGTCCCACTTATGCCTACCTAGGTTGTCAATAGAGTTTGCACGCAAAGGAATAGCCTAAATCGGAGAGCGGGCCTGCAGGCTTATGACCTACTTTCTCTGTTGTTGGGTTCCTCATGTACACAAAAAAGTTTGCGTTGGGTTTGGACCTAAAAGAATCCCCTGCCTTAGAAGGCGAGGACTGAGGGCTTTGGATTAATGAGAGCAGGCCCGGCAGCATTTTTTATGTTGTATGGGATATCAATAACTATAAAGCTTTAAAAAATCCAAATCACTAGTCATGCAATCAGTAGAAGTATTAGATCACTTAAAAAATAAAAAAAATGATTAGTATCGGTAGTAAATTCTTCTGCTCATAGTACCAATTTACTAAAATACCGAATATCAATAAGTGATTTTCCACTAATTTTCAATATAACAGTACAAATTTACACACGTCTTGAAGTCTGTAGCAGTTTTCGTAATCTAAAAATACAAAATGATCATTTGCAAAAAATCATCTCCGGTAGTTATGATCGACTAAAACAGGCTAATTGATATTATTTCTAAGTCTAGGATTTAACTTCTTGTCTTCATTTTCGATTTGTCTGTAACGACAAATGTAATAATCAAAGATAGTTAAAATATTATTTTGTAGTTATTCTTGAGGTATGACTAATATCCTAACAATCTTATGTAACAGTCTTATATCCTTTAAGTTATTGGTTGTTTGATCAGAAGATTCATATTTACTTGCATTACAATAGAATAAAAAAGTATGTGTTATCAATACGAGCTTAATTGATGGTATAGTTTTAATGTTGCGTTAAAAGTTGAATAAAAATTAATCAAGTGGTAAAGATCCAAAGAGTGCTGACTTTATTCTTTTATATACCAAAAGGATAAAGTATCTTTCTCATAAGCAGGGTAACCTTTCCCTTCAAATCAGGATTTAAAGTGAGTCGTAACGATTTTGAACATGGTAACGGCCAAATATTAATAACCAGTAAGTCGTTCCGTTATTTATTATTATTAGCAATAATGACAATTATTCCAATAACACAATGTTGTTGTTTGTTCAGATATTTACAAATCTTGTAACATTTACACCTCGATGATAATGGTGCATTTGTTCCATCCTTAAAAATAATGGCAAAAATTACTTGAAGGTAATTCTCCTATATTGTTCAAGGAGCCTTGATTTTAATACATGTTTAACTTAATTTAATGAGAGTTCATTCATAAGATATTTATCCTTACCTCCGCCGAAGGAGGTATTGTTTTCACTGGCGTTGGTTTGTTGGTTGGTTTGTTTGTTTGTCAGCAGGATAACTTAAAAAGTGCGGAACGGATTCAGATGAAACTTTGTGGAGTTGTTGGAAATGCCAAAAAGAACAAGTGATTAAATTTTGGCATCTCTGAGTGCTTCTTTAAAATGCCAAATGAGCTAAATACTAATAAATATTTCAAGTTAGCCTACTCTGCCAATAGATGTCGCTGTGCTGTGCTCTCCTCTTTGATGACGTCAGTTTCTTTTTCTTTCCATGTACCTTTAGAGTGTAAACAATGATTATAGATAGAAAATCGAGGGATATTTTGGGCGTGTGAAAGGGAGAATGTTTGAATGGGAATGTTGTGGGGATCGGCGGAGGTTTGCACTCTCTGAGTGTATACATGGCGCTAGTTAATGGATAAAATAATTATTTCAGAGTTGCTGTTCAAACCTCAACGGTCGCGAGTGAAGTGATGCCAAAAATTTAATGTCAACGGTTCTTTTCATTATTCACTGTTCTTTTCTTTCAGTCAATCACGTTCTATATAAAAGTCCCCGTTTTTTTATCCATATTAATTAGCACATTTATTTTCATTCCGTATCTTTCGGACACAATACGGAATTAAACTGAAGAATTGATACAGTATTATTCAGATTAAACTTTTAGTTTTGTCAACGCTTTATTATACATTATAAAATTCTACAACTTTAAAATATATAATAGAGCGTTAACAAAAAATCAAAGAAGTACTCCAGAGTTTCATATTTATTTATATCTTTTATTGTGAATTTATATGGTCCGGTTCACCTCATATGATTTTATATTTTATATTCCAAACACTCCTATAATTTATTTGGGATCTCATTCTGAAACTATATTTGAAAAGTTTTAGATTACGTTGTTAAGATTATTAAGTATTAAAATATAATTGTGAATTATCATAAATTTAATAATGAACATAGGAGTTTGCCCTAACATAATGTTTACTGAAGTCTGATTTCAGCTCACACAGCTCCATTCGTGCGAAAACATATTTTCATTCTCCAATAGGAAAAATAAAAGAACGATTGCGCAAATATAATTTATTCATGAACATGTGTTAAAGATAAAGCGAACCATAAGCAGAGGTACTAAAACAGGGCTCAGCGTGAAGATTGTAAGTTAACTTCTTCGATGCCAACATTAACATAGCTTTGTATTAAAGAACATCACATGCCTGTATTAATATATCCGCAGTTACAGCCATTCAACCACATGAATCCCCCTTAAGGCTTTACAAAAACCAAAAGATAAGCGCGCCGATATGAATTGAACAATGTGGCTAGCACCGGCAAATAAGAAAAGTGGCCCATTCATGATATTTCACCCCTATTTAAATATGAAAACTGATTAAAATATAACAGTTATAATTTTTTTCTGCAATTTATGAAATATAAATATGTTTGATTAATTGAAATACGATGTTCGACACGAATAGAATGTAGAATGTATCAAATCAATCATGCATATTCGTATATATTTTTGAACTTTATTTAAAAGTCACGTTAACGATAATTTCTAGCCTCTTTCAAAACAATTGGCGCGCTATTTCGCAGAATTAAATAATAAAATTATATGATTTTTTTAGAAATTTGCTTTAGATCTATTTCGATCGATACATATTATCAAATATGTTCAAATACATTTGAAAGGGATTTTTGTTTACCCTTTTATAATTCATTTTGACTGTTCATAAAGATCGCATATTTATTTATAAAAGCTTTTCTGTTTTTCTGTTCAGATTAGATTAGTTTTGCTGTTTTCTGTACTTTTCGTTAAGTATGATGTTGTCTTTTAAATCATTATATAAATATTTTGATAATTTCCACATGTTGAGCGGGAACTTTTAAAAAATCATTAATATATATTCATTGCCTTTCTTTTCGATGAATTTCTTAAAAATATTTAAAATTGAATGAGTTATTGCGCAAAATATATATTATTATATAAAAACAAATCTACTGTAATTGAAATAGGTTGTCTTCAGGAATATTTGAGAGAAAATGCCATTTGAAAGATCATATCATATTATTAATTTTATTAAAAGAAGAAAATTTACATGTCTCACTGAAATTAAGACCATATGAAAACTAGAACTATGATATTTGTTTATAAAATAAAGTGTAAACACAAATATGCTACAACCTAACCTTGTTTATATAACTTTGTTTATGATTTACTCCCTTGAAGAGCATGTATACACATACGCGTGGAAAAGTGTGCACAAATGACATTTACATTTTATGGAACGTATTTTAATACTGTATTGCTTCATTAACAAGAGTTTCTTCCGTAATATGTGAAATAGATGCAGTTTCTATCAATATTAAAATTATGTTTTTAGTTAGTTGTGGATTTATTTATGTAAAGATTAATATACAATGAATTGTTCAATAAATTTATAGTAAGAAAAGAAAAACAACAAGGATAATCAAATAGCAATTTTTAAATCATCAGCGCTGGTTCTTACAATAAATTTACATATACAATTTTACAAATAAACGTAATATTTTTGTGCATATAATTTTTTTTAAAGAATATCTTAAATTTTTTCAACTGTCATAAATTCCTTGCTGTATAGTTATGATGCAATATTAGCAAAATCAATAACAATGGAAGAAGACTCTTGGTTGTGTACTCTCTTTCATAAGGCAACTTTACTGTCTTTAAAACGCCCGAACAAAATTGCTGGAGGTGAACCTTGTCAGTTATATTTTACCTAAATGTAATCTACAAATCGTAGAAGCAATGGGTATTGTACACGACAAAGATTGGAGAATATTTTAAAAATCATGTAAATTTTACAACTGGTTCCATATGGGCACTCCTTTGACGAACCCAGAATTGGAAGCATTTTCTCCCTTTTTAGCTTTGATACAAAGAATTTTATGGACGACTCAGCCTAATTTCCTTTCCGATACTGCTGTAGATATAATCTATGAAAATAGGAACAAAGAACCTTTTGTCAAAAAATTTGGTCATCCTGCTGCCTTAGAGAGAATCGCCTTATATCATAATGGTATTACACTCCATGACCGGAAATCGGTTCTGGTCTTCAATGTAGCAAGGTTGCATTTTCCTCTGCAACGCTCAATTAATGATTTTAGTCCATCTAAGTCTTGGTTTTCAAAACTTGATACCCATATTGAGGATTCCTTTGCTTCGGGATCTATATCAGAGAGCTATTTAAATTTGCAGAGGATTTTTGGGTTGGGTGTGGGATAGTTGATAGTGCAAAATTTACAGCTCCATTTCAGATTTCCGCTCAATCAATTAAATTTTATTATCCATGCAATAATTGTGGTATATTATTCAATTTCATTATTCATACCTTCGTTGATTGTCCTGTTCTTGTGGTGGTCAAGCGTTTTATTAAATTAAATGTGTGGGAAAAAGAAATAATTACCTCTAATCATTCAAAAGTCTTTATCCTTTTTGGCGCCTACATACGTAAATATAATGCCCTTTGTCATAAAGCAATAGACACAGCACTTTTAAAAATGAAGTCCTTAGTAGCAAAAACATTATGACAAACTCTTTCATCGAGACTGAGGGCAATAATCATTGATACTGCCGCCCGTTGCTTAGCTCTACAAATTAAGATACCGAACGCAACATCTGATGATTGGAAGTGGGCTGGAAATGTCGTTTGATTTGTGCCATAGCATTCAGTTCAATTAATAGAATCAGCCAAGAGGATTTTAAGAAAATATAACCTTTTTAAAGGAAAAAATTAACTGTCATTTTTTATTTAGGTCATCACTTTTTAACAGTAAATTTGAACTATAATGTTCATTTATGTTTTTACGCAATTGTTAAATAGAGTTATACTTATTTATTTGTTATTTAGTGCATTTTTATATTATGTTGTATTGATGTGACAAATATGTATGAAAGCTTTGACCGATTAAAAAAAAATCAAGTCCACAGTTGTAAAGATTTTTAAAAAATGATGATCTGATCGAATTTTTAAATTGTCAAGTAAGTATGTATAATTCATTTTGTTTGAGAAACTCATCCCCTACCTTTATTTATAATACGTCCGATTGGACACACTTTTATGATGTTAGGAGAATAATTTCAAATTCTTAATTACCCCCCTCATGATTCCCCTATAAAGGGTTTTATGGTTCTCCTATTTATATTCATTTTTGTCCTCAGGCCCAGTCCGCTTGAATAATGGGGCAAGCAAGTAACAAACCAACATTTAATATTTACAAAACGATTATTTCCAGAAACGTACGTTTATATCATAAAGAGTTTGAATAGGAACTTCAAAAATATGGAATGCAGTGAAATGGTGAATAGTGTGATATAACAACAAATGAGGAGGCTTGAATTCACTTTCGAGATTTACTTTACAAGTGGTGTATACTAGTCTATAAGTATCAACATAAATGAAGGTATTCCTTATGCAATATATTTATTTCACTTTAATTACAAAATATAATTAATAAAACAAATGTTTATATATACCAAGTAGAAAAGCCAACACCCATTTAAAAAGATTGTCTCTCCCGGATAATTGGAGATTAAGGATATTTACATCTATAACGAGAATCTACAATGACAAGAAGTTCACAGCTCAATTGCAGATATCGGCCGACTGCATATCCTTCAATTCGCATTGTCTAAATTGCGGCAAACTTTACAATGACGTCGAGCATGTTTTTGTCGACTGTCCACTTGTTGCTATCATAAAAAAGTTCTTGCCCATCAATTTGAATGGATTGGAGAACGTCGCCAAAAAGTATGTAAAAGCAACTGTTTTATTTGGACTTTCAAAAAACAATAGATTCCGCTCTCCCAAAAGCAAGGCAATCGAGTTTTCTTTATTAAATTGTAAAGCCTACATTGCGAGTTGTTTATCAAAAAGGGAAAGCTTAAACCCCAAAATCCTTCGTTCTGCGACGATTTCTGCTGCCGCCCGATATACCTCACCCTCAAGATTCCATCCGACACCTATGATTCATGGATAAGTACCGGAAACATTATCAAGTTTTACCCTTCAATGTCAACGAGATATTTTCAAAAGAATAATGAAACATTTTATTTAATCAGCTTATGCGATTATTTTTATTGTAACGCCTTTTATTTATATATTTATTATAAACCTTAAAATGTTTTTTATATTTATATATACTTTTTATATAACATCTATATATATATATTTTCTTGGCCCGATGGCAAACTTTATTCAGTACATTTGTAAATATTAAAATTCAACAATAAAGGACAATGGGGATTAATAAAAATATTAAACTAAAAATATGTGGGTGGGCATAAAATGTATAAAGAAGTACATTAAGAATATTGTTACATATATTAAAAGCCAATTGACATCGCATAAAAACTTGAAAAACCAATTACATGTTCCAAGATGGATATTTGGTGATAATGACTTTATAAATAATCTTAAACAAAATTTCTCGAAAAATAACGGTATGATTACCCCAAAAAATGCATACTCACTTCTCGCTCAAATTGCTACTAAAACGGTCAAAAGGTTTATTAAATCTTTTAAGAAGAGATCTGCAAAACTTCAGAGTGAAATTGAGAGTCTTCTGAACAGCTCCTCTATTTTTATTAAACAATTTTCTTCTGATCTTTTCAATTCCTATAGAATCTTTGACATTGTGGAGTCAGAAATGCTAAAGAAAAAGCAATATGAATCAAATCATAGCCTGAGGATAAAGTATTTGCCCAGAACGAATACTGGTTCTGCTCCAATCATACGGAAGATTGTTGTTAATAATATAACTATTTCTAAATCTACTGATATTTTAGACTATTTCCATCTTCGTTTCTCAGATATTTTAGGTGGTCAACGAGTAGATTTTCCAAAACCGAAAAAATCATCAAAGACTAAAGTTTTTACAATACAAATAATAGAAAATTTTATAGAAAAACATTTTACAGATTCAAAATCGTCAGGCCCGGATGGCTTAGCTGGGCCTATCTTCTCTCTTGCTCCTAAGGAAGTTGCTCCTTACCTTTTAGTTATTGGCGAGATAATGGAAAAATCGGGTAGGATGCCGCGATCGTTATGCAAAGGTAGGATTGCACTTATACCAAAAAAAGGTGATGGGACAGATTTTAATCATTGGAGGCCTATCACTGTTTTAAACTATGCTTATAGAATTTTATCAGGAATTTTAGCTCAACAAATAGAACCTATTTTAAACAGAAAAATTTCAGAGGAACAAAAAGGATTCCTCAAGAAAAGAAAAATCACTGACATATCGCGAAACATTCTTGCAGCTACTGAATCCCTCAACAGAAGTCAAAAATTTGGTGCAGTGATTGCTATTGATTTTAGAAAAGCGTTCGATTCCGTCAACCATGGCCATATTTTAAATTCGATAAAAAAACTTCTACCTAGACATTTTTTAATCCCATAAGAGCTTTATTAAACAATGGCTCTTCTATCATTTCTTTAGATGGCAAAAACAGTGAGCCAATTTTATTTAAAAAAAGTTGCAGACAAGGCTGTCCTATGGCTCCACTTCTCTTCATATGTGCTATAGATGAACTTACACGAGCGCTAAAAAGGAAATATGGGGGGTTTGGAGTTTCCTTCAATGGAAAAAAGCATCTAATAGATCTCTATGCGGATGACATTACTTTGTTTATTGAAGCTTCATCTGCAAGGCAACTTATTGCTCGTATAAACGTTCTTGTGTCCTTCTTCAACAAATTCTCGAACATATCAGGACTTACCATAAACAAAAATAAAACAACCATACTACCTTTGGGATCCTGGTTTCCCGAAAAGTGTATGGAAATTAATGGATTTAAAGTTGAAGAGGCTATTAATGTTCTGGGGATACAATGGACAAGAACAGGTGCGTCGCGAAATAATTGGACAAAGTTGAATATAACTATTTATAAACAGATACGTCAGTGGAGAAATCTTGCTCTACAAACCCGTATTGATCTATATAATTGTCGTATAATTCCTCTTGTTTTATATAAAGCAACCTCTTTGCCGTCTTTAGCTGAGTCTGCAATAGCTGAGGAAGATGCATGGCTTCACTCCCTCTTCCACAAAAGCTATATTCCTTCTCTGAAGCGTCCAAAAGACAGGATTGGCGGCGGATTGTGCCAGTTGGGATTTATAATTCCAAAATATTATAAAAAGATTGTAGGGGAGTTAGGAGTTTTTCCTGACAAAGAGTGGCGACTTTTATATACTTCTTCAGAGTACTATTCTTGGCTACACTTAGGTACCCCCTTAACTAATGAAGTTTTGGAAAAAAATTCACCATTTCTTGCGTCGATGCAAAAAATTATATGGCATGCTACCCCGGAATATTTATCAGACTCTTCGATTGATATTATTCACAAAAACAGGGGTGTCCGACCTTTTATTAATAGATTTGGTGATCCCTCATCCTTAGAAAAAACAGCTCTTGTGAATGGAATTATTACAATCCACGACGTGGGGGCAGCTTCCATTTTCGCAGAAGGTAGATTTAGGTTTCCTCTTCAGAGGTCTCTCAAAACCATGTGCCCTACAATGCCGTGGTTTTTAAAATTGAATCTTGACAGGCAGAAGTTTTATGAAGAAAAAGAAATAATAAGTAAGTTTTTAAGCATTTTTAGTCTTCCTTCCTCATGGAAAAAAAGAATTTCGTGTTCGACCTGGAGTATTGCTGATGGGTCCAAATTTACAGCTCAATTTCAAATCTCGACTCGGCTCATTAAATTTTTTTATCCTTGCAATAATTGTGGCATTCTATACAATAATATAATACACGCTTTTGTAGATTGTCATTTTTAAGGACTGTGAGGTATTTTATTCAATTAAATGTCTTTCCGCAAGAAGATATCGACTCCAATATCATTAAGGCATCGATCTTGTTTGGACCCTTCAGGCGAAAACAGAAGCTGGCATCTCATCATAAGGCAATTGAATATTCGCTATTAAGCATAAAATCTTTAATAGCAAAGAAATTGACAAATCATTCGTATATAAAAATTGAAGACCTCAGAGCTATAATGATTGGGACAGCTGCTCGGTATTGCGCTATGGCAATTAAAATTCCAAGCGTCTCTGCATCTTCGTGGACATGTGCTGGTGACCTAATAAGGTTCATTCCCTCCAATTCCCTCCAATACCTCAATATCATCAAATCTACCATACGTAGACACCGCCGTTACAGATTGAATAGAGATTAAGTTTGTTTTGTTTTTTAGGTGCATATTATATATTTAGGTTTTTTTTTCTTTAGACAGTAATTTTGAATTACAATGTTCATTTATGTTTTTGTTTTAACGTAACTGTCTTTAGATTTTTATATTATATATTTGTTTTCTATGTTATTGTGTATTTCACTATATTTTTTTAGAATAATAAATATAAATTTTAACCCAAAAAAAAAAAAAACTTGTAATAGTTAAAACAATTAATCAATTTCATTAATTTATTTATATACATTTTGATAATGCAGATAATACCTCGGAGCTTTGTATCATTGGCGGATCTTTTGCGTATATAATTTGCTGTGTCTTTGCTATCGATGCATTAACTTTGAGTTCCTCCTTTCCCGCGAAGTAGGCTAAAAAGTCCTCTTTGTCTGTCACGGCTCCGAAGCTATTGAGCAATATACTACGTATTGATGAAATCGTGCGATATTTTAACCACTTTTCGGAAGAGGAGAGCAGACGGTTTTTTATCACGCGGATACTTCCCGCTGCATCCTTGTTGGTAATCAGTCTTCTCTGGAGATATGAACAAAAAGGAGTCATATTATCGCTATTGGAAGTTCCTCTGATAAATGATGTGGATGCTGATCAGGCTTTCATCCTGAAAGGAACAAGTGGCCTCTGAAGGCCTCGGAAAATTCTAAGTCTTTTTTTTTAGGGACAATCCAGCCATTTTATTGATAGTGGAAGATGACTAAAAGAGTTCTGCAGCGATATCACAAGAAACTGTTTGCACTTCAGGAAAGTTAAAGCGTTCTTTCATGGGTAAATACCAGCACTGTGAGAGCTCCAGTTTAATTACGACTTCCTTACTCCTAACACTCATCCGTTTCATGGTCTCCGAGAACAGAGAAATATTTTCCAACACCCTTTTGTAGCTTGCCTCTGGTTTATTGTTAAAATCGACTCCTTTTTGTTTCAAAAAATGTTTAAAAATAGAGCACCACGGCTCTTGGCTGTTCCACAATTTCCTCGTCCAATAAAAATTTCAGGGTTTTCCACATATTGGATATATTTGTTAGAGATAGACCTCCTCTATTCAAGGGACTATGCAGCCTATCATGAAATATGTTTTTCCTTTTCCTCAGGTTAAGGAAAGATGCTTTTATTTCATTAATTTTTTAAATACTTCTTCATTATGTGGGGTTACTCTTAGGAGATGCAGGACTTGCGAAGTGATATATGTGTTCCAAGCAATTCGTTTGTCCCAAAATTGAGGCTGAGACTCTTGAAGAAGTTTTTTCTATCGATTTTGTAAAAAGTGCTCAACTCGGTATTCCGAGATAAATTATCAGTTTATTATGTGTTGAAAATAATAATAAAAAGGGAAGAAAAATGTTACATAAAAAAAGAAATGAGGCGGTTTCGTATTAATGAGACGATTGAAGAGTGCTTAATGAATGAATCTACTCAGTAAGAGGAGGATACTCTTCAGTAGTGTATCCGGATAAGTTTTTCCAGATGATGCACTTATCTACAAACATCTTTCTTTTGGATCTTATTCCTCATCACAATTGAAATATATTTATACTTGAGAGGATCTGAGAATAAATATCTGATGGAGGCCTAAATAACTCAAAGGACTCAGTGGCAAAGAAACAGGAAAGCTGCTCATTCTAAAGGATTAAGGGAGGCCCAAAGAGCTTGGACAAATAAGAGATCAAGTATGTATATGGAGAGAAAAATATGTCAATAGCACAGAGGGAGAGGAAAAGAGAAAGGATGTGAATATGGAGAAGTACTAGATCGAACGCTGGCTCTACATCAAGAGTTTACTTGGGTCCGATGACTAAACTTTATCTGTACTGTCAAGCCTTTAGATTCCCAAATGAGACCCTTAATTGCTGTCACAATGGGAAGGTCAGCCTCCCACCATTAGCTGTTTATCCATCACCACTGGAGGACCTTATAACAGGCTGTAGCACGGAATCGTGTAACTTTAGGGACAACATCAGACAATATAACAGTGCCTTCTCATTAGCTTCATTTGGAGCCCAACAGTACAGGTGAGTGGGTGCTGCGATGACTAATTAAGTAACTATATGTATAGCCACTTAATCCCCTAATCAAGGCAGAACTATCCTGTAGAATTTCTCAACCTGCTGACACTTTCTGGGATGCCACCACATCGTCTGAATTTGAAAGTGAATGCAGTCGTGATGCTACTTAGGAATCTATCTCTCCGCCAGGGCCTTTGCAATGGAACTAGACTGAAGGTCACTCACATGCATAACAACTGTATCCAAGCCTCAATTCTAAAAGGTGCTAACCAAGGTAACAAAGTCCTGATTCTTCGCATCAAGCTAGCACCCAGTGCCATTTATTATTTAACCTGCCATTTATCCTGGAACGGCACCAGTTTCCTCTGAGACTGGCTTATTCCATAAAAATAAACAAGGCACAGGGTCAGACCTTTGACAAAGTGGGAATTTATCTTCCAAGTCCAGTCTTCTCACATGGCCAGTTATTTGTGGCTTTCTCAAGGGCAAAGTGTATGCCAGGTGTGAAGGTGGAGGTTGGAGGAAATAATACAGTGACACCCAACGTAATATATCGGGAAGTGCTTGACTCCACTTAAGGCATTTCTTTCATTTTTTTTCTTTGTATTTTATTAGAATATTTTCTCATCGGAATAAAATAACATTATTCTTAAAAAGGACATTGTCTATGTTATTTATTATGCTGTTAAAAACAAAAAGCGTCACTGTGTGACGGGTCCTCGTTAGTTCTAAATAATAAAGGAGATTTGAAAAAAAAATTCAAACAAATAACTTTTTGATTAATAAATGACCATAGCAAATACACCTATGATACTATAATCCAATTTTCATACATTTTCGTTATTTAATTAAAAACAAATACAGATTTAATAATTTGTGTGCTTGAAGCCTTTTCTTTGGTTACGTTGACAAGATGGTCCTCAGAAGAACAACTTGACTGCCATGTTAAACAACCTTGTAGCATTGCCCTGGGCAATGGTGTAGTCCAATGCTCACATTGTCAAAACAAAGAAAATTGCCAAAACAAGAGAAGTGGAGGTAAAATCCTTCCGACATTTCCAAACCACAGTTGTCAGTCAATGTGTTCAAAGTTCCAGTACCTGGGATAGACCGTGGAAAGACAGACCCTAGGGAATCTGGGCTCTATAAATTAGGGACAAAGAACGGAGTTTTAAAGCAGTTCTATGCAAGAAACCAATTAATCTTGTAAGCAGGCATTCCTTAGTATTGGAGATGTTCCGAGAAATAATGAGGTGTCATTACGTCATATGACATCAGTTCACGCTGAAGGAAATGTGCAATTGTGCTATCAAATGTGCATGTGTAAGAAATCAAAAGTTTTGATACCAAAAGGTAGTAATTGTAAGAAAAGAGGAATGCTCTGTAATAGCAAATGCCATTGATGATCGTTCTAATTGAAATATAATTAATGGGTGAAATTCTATCTTATTCGATAATCCAACAAAAAAGATAACAGAAATCAAATTATTATAGACATGTAAACAGAGATGCAAGGATTAGATTTTTAGATTTAGTTCTAGAGTTTTTTATATTAATATATATTAATTTCATATTATTTTTGTAATGTCGTTCTGGGGGAGGGGGGGGGGGGGGAGGTTGTAGATTAATAAATACTATATGGCTCTCAGTGAAAATATACTTTCATGAATATATTTCATTTAGGCTATATAAATCATAAAGGTTCTCGACCCCCTGCTATATTTGAATCCTAAATTTTTATTTGAATTTAATAATAAAAAATAGTCTTTTTTATTTTCAGATACCTAGGTGACAGTATCATAGGCATTGTTGATTATTAATATTAGAAATTTACGTAAAAAACTTAGTTCCCGAAGTAAATTCATTGCATTTTTTCTATATGGCTTTTGTTCTCTTGTTATAAGATAAAAAATATTTGTCATGCTCCATAAACAAAGTATTTTATTGCAATTTTATTTATCAATAAATACACTTTTAAAATTTTAGAACGCTACACAAATTGTTCTGGACTAAGCGTAAATATTGAAAAATCAGACTTAATAAGCCCATATGGTGATATTTTGGTTAAATCATGGCCAACTTTGAAAACATCTAAAGACATGAATATACTTGGGTTTTGGGTTGGCTCAAGTAGCACTGAGATGAACTGAATAAAATTATAGCCATAGTCAAGGCGTCAAGTTTATTTTTTAACCCCCTCCATTCAAACGTATGGGACAAGATCCAAGCTTGGAACACCTATATTGTACCTAGGATTATTCATTTGCTCCTTATTACTCCTTTTCACGAAGGAACGTTGGATGATATTGTAACTATGGAAAACACTTTTTTGGCTTTAACAGTAGAAGAAACATCTCCAGTCTTCGAATACATACACTGTTAAAACTTGGAGGACTAGGCCAGTGGTCCGCAAAGTGGGGGGCGCGACCCCTAGGGGGGGGGGCAGAGCAATTGCAGGGGGGGCGCTGAAAAAAACGAATGAATGAAAATATAAATACCGTAGACAAAATAACACTGCTAGAAAGAAGGAACAAAAACAAACAAAAAAGTGAAGTTTGGTATTAATTACATACAATGTGTGAAATTAACTGCAACAGACTCTGAGAACAAAATAAAGTGTATGTTCTTTTTTTTTTGGAAGGCGCAAAAATTTCTTATGTACCAAAGGGGGGCCCAGCAGAAAAAGTTTGGAAACCACTGGACTAGGCGTTCATGATATTAAAAATGTGGATGTCCCAAAACTGTCTTTGGATCCGTAAACTGTGGGACAAAAACTATGTTGTCTATATGCTTGAAACAATGTTATGTCATAATGCATTGATTATTAAAAATTTCCTTGTCACGGATTGGCAAAAGTTTTTAAACATTATCTCCCAATTCTCAAGGATAATGAAAGCTTTTTGTGAAGGGTCAAGAACCTGTCTCGAAAAGTTTGAACTGTCTTTAGTATTGGAGATGTCAATTTTATATTGTTTTAAATACTCCATCCCTAAAACAGTGAATGCTTTTATTGCAAGAGACGTTATTTATTCTCAAGAAATTTTAACAAGCTCGCTTCTAAATATTTTACTAGTGTCTTCGGTAGTCCTCTAATACGATTTTACCCTTTAGAATAAAAGTATCTACTATAGCCACGAGGGTTTTAAGAAATGCATCGTCTTTATCAACTATAACTCCATTCTATCTTATTTAAAACGAAGAGGAATAAAAGGAATATCAGCGAGTGCATTAAAGCTGTTAAAATCAATTTTTAACATCGGCAGAAAAATGAGATAAATATAGAAAGTTGACTAGTTCACTGGAAATTGCCAGCAAAATTTTTCAAAGACGACCGTAGAAACTGTTTCTTTTGCAAGAGTGAAATAGAAACTACTGATCATTTACTGTGGAAATGCCCGTCTTTAATTGAAACATATCGGGCCGTTCACGATATTACCATGGATCACTTCAATGAAAACCCCATCAATGGAAGACTTCATCACATTCTCGCGCAATCCAAGGTGTGATGCGGTTTTAAACAAATTACACTACGTTATTTATAGAAAGACATCAAGATGCCAACCTCTCTGAAATGATGTATATCGCTTCCCTGTATTCCAAAGTTCTCCAACAATTTCTGAACTGTATATATATATTTTATATATATATATATATATATATATATATAAGGTATAATATATATAGAATATATACTATATATATATTATATATATATATATATTATATTAGATCTATATATATATATCTATATATATATATATCTGAAACTTAAATAATTATTTAAATCCATTGCTGTTGTGTTTTTTTATTGAATGATTATTGTCATTTAATGGTAAACAATTCTAACGTTACCCCCAGCCGTTGAATATTTGATGCTTACCGTTTATGTATTCGTGATAGTTATTTTTTTTACTACTACATACTGAAATATAAGCCCCTGCGGCCAGAAAAAAATATTTTATTGCAACTGCACACAAGTTATTCTTCACAAAAATTTAGAAAAAACGATTTAAGTTCTAATTTGTTTTTATCTAAAATTATGTTTATTAATATGTGAATGTGTGGCTTTAATTTAACAATAAAGCAGGATCTTAATCGATTAAATTAAGAATCACATAAATAATAAACGTATTCAGTACATACTTAATAGACAAAGTGCATTTTTGGGTATTTTCTATATTTCCTTTGTTCTATTGTTATAAGATTAAATGCGTAATTTTTAAAAAACTCTTTTTGACAAAGTGCATTAATTGTGTATTTTATAAATTTTCTTTTCTGTTATATGATAAAAAGCGTAATTGTTTAAACTGTATTTAATCAATTATTTTACCGCGACTGCTCCTTTTTAAATAGTACAACACAATTTATAGTTCACAAAAATCTTAAAAGAATAACAATTTAAGCTATATTTTTCATATTTGTTTCCATATAATTAGAAAAAATATATATAAATAAGAATATTTTATTCTATGTCTTATTGCCCGACCAAGCAGGCATTTTGTAAAATGCCCGCTTGACGGTCATTTTTACACAAAATGCCCTATTTTTTAATGCCATATATAAGTAATATATATATATATATATTAGAATTCCATTCAAAATGATTTTTTTATAAGTATTTTTTATATGATTGAAGGATAAACTAGATATCCAAAGTATTGAAAATTGTGATAAGAAAATGATGATATGATATTTGAATGAATAGTCTAAGCCAGGGCTATTCAATTAGTTTTCCAAGTGGGCCACATTTGGAATCCAAGAACTTGAGCTGGGCCGCAAACTTTCCGCGGCCACTTTTTTTCAAATAAGTCTATTATTATGTTTTTTTTATTTAACATTAGTAGTATTACTATAAGTATTATTAGGCCGATGGTTATTATGCCTATTATTTTTATTAGGCCTATTTTATATGCCCTTTTTAGATTTCAACATTGAATAGGCCTATAAAAATGCACACAAACAACTCTCTGCTCCATCTCCTTTATTTAAAACAAACAAAAAATAGAACATTTAACTCAACATTTCTCATTGTTCATGAGGCTGGCTGCTAAACAGAACAGGGATATTTTAGCCCACTGCTGCCGATGACTTTAGTGAGAGAAGTGGCATTTCTTGTTTTGCACAAGATCTCTGATGTTTGGCTCATAAGATGTCAATGCAATCCTAAGGCACTGGTGAATTTTGTTGTCTGTTAGGGAACACCGATAACTGTTCTTAATTGCATTCACGTGAGAAAAGCTCGATTCGCAAGTGTATGTTGACCCAAACATACTGAGCACAAAGACTGCCACTTTCTTAACATTGGGGAACTGGTGTGTGTTCACATCACTCCAGAACTTTGCTGGCCCATCGTTGCGAAGCGCCACGGCCATGGTAGCAGATGACTGCATGTCAACAAGTTCAAGAATGAATTTGCCCTCGTCGATGGAAGGGACTGCTTACTTTGCTCTGGCAGATAAGTCTCCTTCTTTTTCTGCGGTGAATGGGTCTCTGACAAAGGCCATAATCGCTGTGGGCAGAGTAAGTCCATCCAGCCGACCAGCGAAGTTTTCCTTTAGCTTCGCAATGAAATCCCTCATCACATCTGTGATTTGTGCCGGGGATGCGATGTGTTCACGGAGTGTCGGGAAGTGTAGCATTCTGCCTGTTAGGTCAGTCGCGAAAAGATCCAACTTGACGGGGAATGCCCTCATCTGTTCTGCAAGATCAATGACCGTATTATTTTTACAAGCGATGTTGGAGGTTTGACGTGGATCGAATGAAGTTGATAATTGCCATCACGTCATCCATTGCTTGTTTAAGGTCCCCGCTTAGCTTTGAACACAACACTGTCTGGTGCACAATGCAATGTACAAATTTCAAGTCGGGGCAGATAGCGGACCAACGCGCTGCCAATCACCTTTTCTTGCCAGCCATGGATGGAGCCCCATCAGTCACAAGCATGCACACGCGTTTCATGTCTAGGGTTGTTGTCGCTGAAAAAAAGATGCAATTTTCTCGAAAATCACCTCGCCTGTTGTGTGTTCTTCCAGCGGCAGTAGGGCGAGCAGCTCCTCTCGAAAGACTTTGCCATCATAAAAACGCACATATACGCACTCGTCTACAGCTACAGACATCGCATCAGCTTTCTTCAGATCATTTAGCAGTGAGTGAAATGCTTGGGTAGCAAGTGCTTCAACTCTGCCACTGTTGGAAGTGTCTGACAGGGGGACGTTTTTAATAGCTGACAGGACATTTGTTTTAATTTTTTCGTCACTTATCACTTCCTCCACCGTGGCCAACATGCAATCTTTCACCGTTTCAGAATGCGTGAAGGGCATTTTCTTTTTAGCCAAGATCCAAGCTACACGGAGAGATGCAGCTGTAGCTCGTTCTTGGGATGTGCACGCTCTCACCATAGTGCTGCTGCTACGAGTGTACGAGGCGATCAGGCTCTGTACTTTCTCGGCCCTCTCTGCAGATCCCTCCGGTCACGCGGAATGTCGGGTGCTTTTCGATGTGGTGTCTCCGAAGATTGTAATCTTTCATTACAGCAATACTTTCGTTGCAAATCAAACACATTGGTTTGGCGTTGGCAGTAGGCAAAGAGAACAAATATTTGTCGGTCCATACTGGATTGAACCGACGATTCTCGTCGTCAATTTTTCTCTTAAGTGTAGAAAAAGACATGTTTCTTTCCTTATTTTTTTAATGGCAATCCTAACATGCAGCAGTGTGTTGCTAGCAGAGAGAAAAGAGAGTGGTAAAAGAAGGAAAAAACAGGTCACAACATGGAGAAGGCCTTAATATGGGCGAGCGCGATTTTTTATTTCATCCCTTGTGTTCCTTTCTGCATTTGTCTCTCTTTCTCTCCCTTTTATACTCCTCTCAGTTTTATAACATATAAGCATCAAATCTTATTGTTTACTCTGAGGACACATCTCTTAAAATAAAAACAGTCCCTTTTACCACTCTCTTTCTCTCTGGTTGATAGGGACTCTTATTGTTGCTGCACACCACTCTTCACGCTCTCGCGACACTTGATTGAAAATGCATATTTGTATTGTAGGCCTATATTTACAATAACTTTGCATGATTAATAACTACAAAATAACAAAAGTGCTAAATAATTACTATAACATTATCAATTTATTCATATTCGGCAAATTATAGGACGCATATTAAGTTTTGAAGACTAGTGACGATATTTTAGTTTTAAAAGTGACGCATCACGTCGGCCGCAATGGGCCGTGTCCGGGCGCATCTGGCGCGCGGGCCGGGCCGCAAATTGAATAGCCTGGTCTAAGCATTCACGTACCATAACTTTTTGTTCTCTTTGGTAGTTTCTTAGTACATATTAATTTATAGAATAGTTATAAGGGTAAATCGATCCTTCGGGATAGATATATTTTTTTTAAATACTCATCGAACTTTATAGTACATATTTTTTAGTGTGATGGATTTAAAAACTATTTTTAGGTTATTTTTTTATTGGATATTTCAACGAGAGTATTTTAGCACAAACAATCAATAACTGGGAAATATATTGGAAAGAATACTTGTTGTATTGATCCAATTGTATTGACTGATATGATACTTTATCAAATCAATATAGATAAGACAAGGAAAATTTCCACAGCTATCTCTAACAAGTATAATTGTGTCGATTGCAATATGTACTAGCCATTACTCTAAGAGTCAGTTGGATTGTTTTAGTGGTTTTGATAACTATTATTATTTTCATCATAAAATTGCGACGCAAAGCCAATGCAGGAGAAACAAATTTATATAATAGAGGATGTCACCAAGGAGACCCTATTTCTCCACTTCTATTTATCATTGCCATATTTTCCTTGTTAGAAGAAATTCATGGGAAAATTAGAGGAGTGAAGTTTGGAGAGACAGAGAAATAGGCAGAAGACTTTACAGCTGAATTACATTTACAGTTAGTCGAACGTCAAATAGACATTGCGACAGGGTATGCTAAAAACTCAAAATTTTGAAAACCCCGAAAAAACCTGGATTTTAACGTGGGGTTTTTCGAAAATCGGGTTTTTCATTACACCATTAATTAGCTAATAGCTTTTGGGTTTTTGCATACCCTGCATTGCAACATATATTTCAGTAAAAAAATACAGGTTAACAAAAAAAATATTTTAACTTTGATATTTATAATTTGGAGATATCAACGCGTGTAATATGCTTCAAAAATATGATCTGATGGTTTTATATGTTTTTAAAAGGTCATCATTTTGTGTATGTAGATTCAGTGTTTATTGTGGAGGACTTAAAAGACATATAGACATATCCACTGCATCCTATTTATTATTTAAAAAATAAGATTTTATTAGGGGAACTACGGAAAAGATTGAAATAATGTAAGATTGTTCAGTAAAACAACGTAAATTAATAAAAAACTTCTTAATAAATATTCAGATTTCACTTATATTAAAAATTTGATTATTGATTTATATAAATACCTATAATAATCTATTAGAAATAATTCTTAATTTGATATGTCATTGACTTTAAGTGAAAAAAACTTATTTTCTCCTTTCTAATGTATATATTTTCAGTATTGTTATACACTATTATTTTGTATTTGTCGTGAATTAAGGAATAAAATATATTCTAAACAATTTTCACACGGTTACTATTTGATTACAAAAATATTTATTTTGTTTTTGACTAATAACATTTGGGGTTTTAGAAGTTATTGAAAGAATATACTTAAATTAAAAATATAGTTAACCTTACAATATCAAGCAATAAAATAAGTCATGCAGACATGATTTAGTCTTATATATGTTAATCGATTAAATAAATATAAAAAGAAGAGTTCATGCTTATTCCATATTATTTGATTGATAGCAATCGTTGTTATTGTGCTGGACTCCATCACTAGGTCTGACCCTATTAGACACAAGTTAAGGAAAACTTTATAAATACAGCTTTGGTGATTACTGTAATCCCAGACTGCTAAGGTACTTCAATTCAATAAAAAAACATATACCCTTTCCGTTTAATATCAAATTTGCATGTATGTAGATTTAATCGGTTTTTTCTCCTTTTTTTACTAAGATCATCAAAAAATCCTTCCTTTCTCTCGCAACAGATAGTTATATACATTTTTGTTTCATGGCAAGTCTCAACAAATCCTCACTACAATGGCCCTTTTATTGATCCACAATTTTTAACTCAAAATTTGTATATATAAATTAACCATCTTGTTCATTGACATTAATTTTTTTGATGAACTCACTCACTCATTATTTACAGTATATGGCAACTTCATTGTCTACCCGTCTAACTAGCTCAAGGATATCAATGAGAGAATGTTATCCCTTCAAAATTATGGACTCCCAAACTGTTTTTGTAAGGTTGTGAGATGGCCTTCTTGCTGGACAAAAGTCTCTGCTTGTCCAGCATTCTACCAGAGTGAGACACGTGAAAAACTGCGAGCTCAGAGGATAAGGATCCAAGCTCAGCTAGAAGACATGATTCGGCTACTTAAGAAGTCAAATCACAAATTCTATCTAAGGAATTGTGCAAGATCTTTTTGTCCAATAAACATTCCTTGGAAAAAGCTGAGCAAATCCAATCCTCCTTTAATCGGAAAATAACATGGCTATATCAACACCTGACGAGTCGTCCCTGAGAAAGACATATTTCCCAAAATCTTTCTCAGAAAATTATTCCTCAAAGCTCCATCTCGACGAGCTGAATTCAAAAATGTTGCCCTGGCCTATAGCTCCCCCTGATCCAATTATGACCAGATAGGGAACCTGGATCCGAGCAGCAGTTTGGTATGGTCAGAATTTCGAGCAAGTCAAAGCAGTCGTGGATATGTTGACCCTGACGATGCCAAATGTATATCCGATAGTCACTGGATTCTTAAAATGAAAAGCATCCTAGTTGACTTAAGTTTTATTGCAAAGTCATTTATCGTTTCTGCCAAATTCAATTACCAGCCTGCAGGAATTACACTCGAAGATGACTCAAAATCTTTGGAGATGCTGAGGAAAGGGTCCGTAAGATTCCAGGTGACACCGGAGAGGTTTTTAAAACTAAGTTGGATTTCGTTGTAAAAAAAGTCCTGCCCTGCCAGTAGTGTTGTCCATCGGGCGGGCATGCCCGCCCGCCCGCCCGTCCGCCCGACGGGCCAGGCTCGGGCGCAAAAAATATGAAAGTCGGGCGGGCTATGCAGGCGGCCTTTTTAATTTTTTCTAAGAAAAATTAAAAATGACCTCTTCCTAAAAGAAAACGTCTTCAACTTTTTTCCTCAGACCTCTATCTAAAAAAAACGTTCTCACTTTTTCTCGGATCTGTTGAATTGAATTTCTTTCTTCTATTAATATATTTTCCCAATGGTCGGGCGGGCGCATATCAAACTAATCGGGCTCTGTCTCAGGCCGGGCTCGGGCTCACTTATTAGTCTTTCGGGCGGGCTCGGGCTCGAAAATCGCGCCCGACGGACAACACTACCTGCCAGAATTGAGACAGGTACGAAATGTGCTGCTAGATGTACTGTAGCTGCTCTTCTATATGGGACGAGCCCAATGGATGGAGCTATTATAAAATACTTTTCCATTACCTCGGTAGATGTGGAGATATCATTTTCGAGATTGAAAAATGTTTAGTCCAACTGTCGCCAAAACCTTACCGAGAAAAATTTGGCTGCGATTATTGTATGTGACCGTTTTTATGAAATAATAAATTCACATTAAACCAAATTTTGAGTCTAGATAATTTTTTTTTACTCATTTGGGGTAAACATATTTTTTTTTTTGGCAAAAATAATCACATTTTTCCCCGCTCTCTATATATCATAAGCCGTACGATACAATCATGATTAGATGTATAAAATATTTTGATTATAGTGACCAATATTATCGAATATTTAAGTTTTTGAATCATCTTATGTAAAAATAATAAGTTTGGAAACCATGATTTTCCAAAAAAGAATATATTTTAATCAGCATACTGTAACAACACGAAAAAAAAAACCCGAAGCATTTCAGTTAAGTCTTGTACATATGTAATTTGTACGATATGCGTTACCTCAATTACTGCTGAGTATGGCTTTGAGCAATCTTTTTTCAAGTTGATTTCGAGAACACCAATAATATTTCCCGTAAGGAATCTTTACTTTATTATACTTGTTCGACATCTAGTCTTCTCTTTCCTTTAAGAAATGTCAAAGACCTGTCTTGAACGGTGTCCAGAAACAAATGTAAGCTATACTTAAGTAAAGGAGAAAGAAAAGAGGGAAGGAGAAGGATGAAGAGAAAGGGAAGGAGAAAAAGGGGATCGAGAGAGTAATCAGTGCCATGTCGGTGGAGCCAATAAAAAACAATGTCGAATGAATGATACAACTACTAATATTATAATTATTGTGTAATAAAACATCGTTCCACTCCAGGATAATTGTTCTAATAGCTAGAAAAACCAAAAAAAAAGCCCAGCCCTCGATATAGAACATAGAACTTGATTATGCATAAACTTATGTTCTACGGTCAATATAAAACGTTGGTCATCGAGAGCTGAGTTGTTTATTATTACGATCCTGTCGCAACTCGATTGCCCTCATTTATAGAAGTATAAATTCCTACATTCATTCAAATTAATATAGCAATAAACAATTTTAAGATTTTCTTTTATTGTGTAAATATATACATATACATAATAAATTAGTAAAAAATATAAAAGTCTGCAATACATTTCAACCAGTTGTCAAAGGCGTCGTTAACATTCTTGCCCCATCTCTCTCGCAATCAAATTTCATCCAAGTGCCCAGAGAGCATAGCGTCATTGACACCGGCCATTGACTTGAGCCTTTGCTTCGCATTTTTCCAAAAACACTCTACATTGTTAGTGTGAGCGCCTGTCAAAGGGTCCACAAAGTTCCTGGAGTGGTTGACCACCTCATGCTCATAGCGAGGATGAACGAGCATTTGGTGGATTCCATTATATGCAGCCTAACCATCGCCGTATATATTATAATCCGACGCAATATTATCCATAATTAAAGGCAGGAGAGTGGCGGCTCACCTATCTTTGACCATTTAGAGGAATCCTTCCTTTGTGTCTGGGCAATATCCGCCAAACACCCACCTCTCAGGCACGAGATGGCGTCTATTGTTTTTTAGTTCGGCCATGAGTGATTCGTCTATTTGGACCACCACGCCGGGTCTCCAATCTTGCATGCGCTGGAACTCAATTTTCGAGAACATATCTCCGGAAAAATGAATACCAACACAGAGTCGATTATGCCCAACACCGGGGGAACGGTTTTGACGGGCATTTTTTGAGCCCACGCCCAAGCCAAGCGGATCGTGTCGGGAAACGAGATATTTGAATTTGCCCATAAGGAACCACTCCTCTCGTTAATATTTTTGTCCTGGTGGGTATCACACTTACATCGCTTTGCTCCTCCCCGGTACTTGGACAGAGACATTGGCCGATGACATGTAGTACATACGGGCGGATAAAATCTGAGGCAGCCTCTTATTTGGAGGAACTGCCTAGAGGATTCTATATCACTCGTCACTTCTGTTATTTCCTTCATGGACATGATTATTTTAAATGATGAGCTCCTTTTCTCTTCTTCTCTTTTACTTGAGTAAAGCTTACTTTGTCACTATGGACTTTTAAAGTGAATAAAGGAGTCTCTGGAAAGGTGTGAATTCTTAAATAGTGCCCTTCTAACATCGGTATGTTCGTTATTTAAGACAATACATATTATTTACCGAATATCTACAGGTAATCTAGCTCGGGAGGCAACTTAAAAAGATTGTGAATGGAAAGCAAAAAAAATACAAAACAGAACGCCAAGAAATAGCCCTCGTGTTTAGTATCCACTTAAATATATAATACATTTTATGTTTAATTAATATCATTGCTTAATCACTAATTTATTTGAAAATAGAAACAAACCTTATATAATAAATCTTAAAATGTCATTATGAATCTTTAGAGCCCTTTGATCCTTCCAACCACTATAATGATATATTAGAGTTGGGAATCCATATCAATATTTATGTAAGATACGCTCGAATAACCCCTTTCTAACTCTCATCGTCTTTAAACTCATTAACAGCAGAATAACTTTCACGCATAATGAATCCTCACATCATATTTGCTCTCCTCACATACCTATTAGGGTTCCATAATTGAGTATTGGTATTTTAAACCCAGTCTAAAATTTGAAAGTACGCAACAATAAAATTTCAAATATTATTTTGCAGTAAGTGTAAGTTACTAAAAAAGTAAGTTACTGAAGAGAATCGAAGCTCTAAGAGAAAATTAAATGACATTTAAGCTTCTCCCTGAACACATCTTATCTATGTATAGGTGGTAAGTTTGAAACTCCAATACTCTAGTGGGGTTTAAGGGATGCAAAAATACATTTGTGCGAATTTTTTAACTTGGTCTTAGGAAAAAATGGCATAGGAAAATACGGCTTACTAAGAAATGGCACAAGAAAAAATGAATGAGGAAAAAATAACCAAAATATAATAGGAAAACGATGAAGCAGGGAAAAAAGAACTCAAATAAAATATTGTACCATTAACAACCAAAAATAGTTTATCTATATTAGGAAAAATTTAATTACTTCTCACATTATTTTTTCATTATATAGTATTTGTATAATACTTAATGTGTATTTCCCTCAAATAATTATCGATTCATGCATTTGGCCCATTCTCCCCATGAATTATCGTTTTCCTTTTCTATCTTGAGTCATTTTTTCCTGGTCCATTTCGTCACAGGCCGTAATTTCCTGGTCAATTTCTTCTGGATACCCCTTTACTTAAATTAACTGATGAATGTGCGATACTGTACAACGATTTATTGTATCTCTCTTTATTTTTCGAGAATAAGAATGTAGTAAATGTATGAAACACATTGTAGCATTTTATTTGACTTATTTGTCTTTCAGCATCATTTTGGAAAAGCAAAGCAAAGGATAAACATGATATTTATGTGATAGGATTATAAAAATATGAAATCTGATGAGTAAACACTATAAAAAAAACAGTCAAGTTAAAAAATAAAACTATAAATAGAAGATTATTTTACAGATAAAAAGTTTTCATAAAGAGAAGTGGTCCAATGTACTATATGAAAATTAGAAATATCTATTTTAATTGCTAATTGTTTGTTTTCCCCTGTGGTTTCGTGAATTGTTATTTACTATATAAATTAGCATTATAACACAATAATAAGACTTGAAACTGGGGAATGTGTTAGAAATTCTACTCTTGAGTAGTGCTCGGTATTATAACCAACTTAAATGTAGTATTTCTATACGAGCACACACTATAAGACTATATAATTACATCCGCCGAAGGAAGTATTGTTTTCACTGGCGTTGGTTTGTTTGTTTTGTGTTGTCAGCAGGATGACTCAAAAAGTGCGGAACGGATTTGGATGAAACTTTGTGGAGTTGTTGGAAATGCCAAAAGAAACAAGTGGTTAAATTTTGGCATCTCTGAGTGCTTTTTTAAGATGCAAAATGAGCTAATATGAATAAATATTTCAAGTTAGCCTACTCTGCCAATAGATGTCGCTGTGCTGTGCTCTCCTCTTTGATGACGTCAGTTTATTTTTCTTTCCATGTACCTCTAGAGTGTAAACAATTATTACAGATAGAAAATCGAGGGATATTTTGGGCGTGTGAATGTTTGAGGCGGAGCTAGGTTTGCACTCTCTGAGTGCTTCTAGTTAATATTATATTTAATTATTGAACATGTGAAATATCTTACCATTCATAGGTAAAAACGATGATTCATTGTTAGGGGGTACCCTTAACCAATATGTTCAACGAAGAACTTGGTTGTTTTAAAAGGTTAAGGAATTGCTTCAAAATATTGGAGTTTTTTAAAGCTCTGACATCTCACTCTGCTTATGTTGAGCAACCTGGATTCCCCCAAAGTGAGTGCGATAGCCGTGCGCGTTAAGGCGTGTTAACTCTAATGTTGGGGGCGCAGGTTCAAATCCCGAGACGTGATGGTCATTTTTGGTCTACCTCATTAATAAGATCGTAGGTTCGGTAGACTAATTTTAAAAATGTAATGCTTATTTATATCCTATCGAATCATATAGACAAAAAATCCCTCAACACAAACGAAGGGGGTCAACTGCCTTGTAACTTCAACATATGATAATGTTTTCAAGCACCCTTTAGTCTTACATTGAAGGTTCTATCTCTTTGTAACATGTCAGTGTAATCCCGACATTCAATCTTTGCCTTGAACAGCTCTTCATTTTTATCTTTCAGTTCCATGATCACATGATAGTTCGTTCTTCTAGAGGAGCAAGACGTTGAGATTTTGTTAAAATAATTTCAGGTCGATAGGGAGTTTCACCGGATACAGAACGTACCTCCATTAGGTTGAGTCCTAATGAATCACAATCATTTATAGCAAGATTCTCCAAATTCATTTGCTGGAAATCAATTATCTTTCCACTGTTTGCCTCACAAACAAATAAGAAAACTTGATCCAGCCCAACTCGGAGTTTTTGCAAATATCTTTCCCATTACGCTCGTAGGCCTGTAAAGAAGGCTTACCGGAGGTAGTGCCAATAACTTTATTATTTTTGTAACAGTAGATTAGGAAAGTGATGCTTCAAAAACCTCTCTTCTCTCGGAAATTGGCTTTTCCGGAGGATTAACCATTTCTAACCGACTATCCAGAGCTTTGAGGCTTCTATCCTCTTGTAGAGTTTTACACTAAAAGTCCAACACCAAATCACAACCGAAGATTCAATTGTGTGTCACAATTAAGGATAAAGGATCAATAATATGGAACTATAATCAACACCTGCTTACACTTGCAAAAATACTCAAATATATATAGCCATATCTATCTATCAATATATTTAATATCTATCTATTATTTATTTATTTATCTATCTATCTATCTATATATATATATATATAGACAGAGAGAGAGAGAGAGCGTTTTTCTGTTTTTTTGCTAATATTTGTCCTGGAAATTGTCGAAGCAATTTGGTTTTGTGATAGGAAATTAATTGTCTATATTAATAAACGTTTGTGCAATTTTCATAATGACCATAATGGTATTGACGTTTTCATCGAATATGTTGTGTTTTTTCAAAACATAAAACTCATTTAAACTTTAAAAAATTATGGACTCAATTTAAAGAATATTCAGAATTTCGAAACATTAATATAAACTTATTCAAACTTTAAAAAAAATATTATAGACTAAATCTTCAAATGATCAAGCATTGGAAAAAACATTATAAGCTTGGAACAAAATACTGATTAAAAATAAAATGCATAGAGGAGACTATAGAGAATTGGCAACCTATGAACACTTTTATCAGTCTCCAAACATAAAATACTCAACATAAAGCTTCCTGGACCAATACACCATGCTCGGTTTATGCCAAAGGCCATTTATACATTAAGTTGGAGATTCTTGCCCACTTAACATCCTTATTAATACGTCATCCCTATACAAGGAAGTAAAAAAATTATTCAAATTTATTTCTTTATACTATGACACATGGTTTTTGATAGTACAACCATGTATGTCTTCACAAAAAAGAGATTTAGAACCTGTATGGGAAATGAAGCTTTATTTCAGCATTAATCTATCTCTTTCCAAAAATGATTGAACCAAAATTAGTATTTACATGGAAGTATGATTCCTTCAAGTCTTGGAGACGAAAGTCTACTTGACCGAGAAAGGATGGCAATCCAAATCAAATACTGTAAGAAATTAATAAGGTTACTTTGCAACCAGATATAACTTACCAAAAATAACAAAAACAATGATTAATCTTGATGTTTATAAGCAGTCAAGGTTATCCAAATTTATAAGAAAACTAAGCTCTTATATTTAATTTGCTTGGAATGTACAAGGAAAAGATGGAATTGATGAAACTGCCTCTACAATATTTTATGTCTCATTATATTGAGTTTAAAAAAATGTAATGAACGAAAGAAACTCTGCTAATATTCAAGATTTCATTAATACAAGTCATAATAAAAATAACGGTCAAGACACGCTTCTTTCAATGAACATCTTAAGACAAATAGAAAAGAAGACCTAAAAAAATATTTACCTTGATGATTGAGGCAAACTCAAAGTTGTAACTTATTAAGAGGTTAAATACAATTTTATCATTTTTATATAAATTTGAGATCAAAACTAGCCTTGCAATAAATAAAAGTAAAACTGATATACTCCCATTGGGATCTTGGAATCCGTTAAACATACTTTTGGTCCAGAGCTGCAGGGTCGTTGAATCTGTCAATATTCTTGGCATTTAATGGACGAGAAACGGAGTCTCACATTTTAGGTAGCCGCAAATAAACACGAACACATATGGGCAAATTAGACTATGGCGTAACTTACCTCTACAAAAAAGAGTCGACCTGTACAATTCCCATGTAGTTCAATTCGTTTTGTATCTATCCTATCGTTTGCTAAATTAGCACTTGAAGAAGAAGAGTGTTGACTGGAGATATTAAAACGTCCCAAAACCTGTGTTGGAGGTGGGCATTGTCTTCTTATTGAACTTATACCAAATATTATATAAGAGTCGTGCAGAAAATGGGTGCGTTTTATAACAGGGACTAGAGAAAATATTTTACCTCTTTGCAATTTACACTTGGTTCTACATGGGTACTCTTTTAACTAATCAAGACTTAGATTTTTTTTTAACATTTTAGCTTCAATTCAGAGAATTTTACGGAAGTTAGAACCCTCAGTTCAATCAGACACGACAATAGAAATTGTATAACCAAATAAAGACAAAAACTTTTTGATACATTTAGAAAACTACGTGAAAATTATAAAAAGATTTTAAAAGACATCGCGAGTTTATTTAAAACAAATTTAATAAATGATGCGTCCTATTATATAAGGTTATTCTTCAGAACAGTAAATAACAACAAAAATGTTCATTTATATATCTTCGCAACTGCCCTGAATAGTGTTACTCAGTTTCCTATATATATTTTATTATTATTTTATTTTTACACTGTATAAATTTTTAGCAGATTACCGAATAAAGAATTGTTAGCCGATAAAAAGTCAAAAATAATTACATATGACTTTTAATCAATCTCTTGGGAGGCATCAAAAAAGCATTATGGGCTTAAATACTTACTCCTTGGCGTGTGAGGAAAACGTATTAACATTTACGTGGTTATTTTACTGATCTAAAAACAACTATACATCTAATTTTAAAGGTAAAGAAAAATTTAAAAAAATCTTAAAGCATGAGCTTATACCTAATATTGCAATATATACATAATGATTTTTTTCGGCAAATTGTATGATATTTAATAAGAATATAAAAATATTTTCTATAAAAAAGTCAGTATAATTGTAATGATTACAGAAAAAATCAGAGCGACTGACCAATAACAGTACAGGCTAATATATATATATATGTATATATATATATATTTATATATTATTCATAAGCTTTAATTCATTCATTCTAGAGAGAATAGAGAGAGCGGAGCAGCATTCAAAAATATTGATTTGGAGGTGACTTCATTTCAAACATATATTATTAAAGGGTTTTTTAATGTTTACACCAATTTATCATTAACAGTTAGAGTGCAATAGTTTGGCCATGAAGTGCATGTGTTTGTATCTTAATTTCGAATTGCAAACTAGCAGACTGTGTGTACAAAAATTGTAACTGTATCCTTAAACGAACTTAAGTTCTTTATTCAAGTATATAAAAAGTATCTCAAGGCATCACATTTTAATTGACTTGCCACATCATCAAATTTTTATTTCTATCTTCATAACATCTTTTAAATATTAAATTGTTTAGTCTAATTTTAATGATTATTATCATAAATTATATCATTAAGTACTTCATTTAAGTTTATACTGTATCAGGACGAAAATGTATCTCAAGCAGGCTTGTGAACGGAACGCAAATTGAACGGCGTTCAGCTGAACGCACGTTCAATGAACGGAACGCTGAACGGAACGCAACTTTTTTTTTTAACGTTGAACGCAAAAAAAGAGTTTTGCGTTCAGCGTTCAATTTTTCCAAACATTTCTTTTTTTTGGAAATTCTTATAAAAAAGTATCACTACGCAGTACTTTTTTTGAAAATCTTTTCTTAAAAAAAAAACGTCATCACTACGCAGTACTTTTTTGAAAATCTTTTCTAAAAAAAACTTTATCACTACGCAGTACTTTTTTGGAAATTATTTTCTAAAAAAAAACGTCATCACTACGCAGTACTTTTTTTGGAAATTATTTTTTAAATATTTAACGAACGCTGAACGCAAAAACATTGAACGGAACGCTAATTTTTTTTGAACGCTGAACGGAACGCTGAACGCAAAAAAAAACTGAACGCTCACAAGCCTGATCTCAAGGCATCTCATTATATTCTAGATATTGTTTTTGAAGCAATATCACAAAAAACATATTAATATATATAAATTTTGATTAAAATATATATTTATATTTTTTTTGTCCTTTTTTTTTCTAATTTGCTGGGTTTTTATTATAACGTACATAAAATATATACATGTATAATGGATATAAAGGAAAATTGTGAATAATACAACACATAATAAAACATTATAGTTTAAAATTATTTCCCTTATAAAAGACTTAAAAGAGAAATATATGTATATATCAGCTAATTTCTCTACATGAAATTGTTGCAATAAATATCTACAAATACAAACGTAAATATCAACAAATTTTTCAAATAAAATTCTTCTGATAAAAGATCTAAAAACACATTAAAAATGAAAATAATATAGGCTTATGGATAAAATATTATTTTTGTTCTCAACTTCTTGAATTGTCTTATGATTTTTTAGAGGGATTTTGTGTGCAGGGAGAAGTATACGGTGAATATTGATGACTTCCGAAGTGTGATTCCAGGCCGAGCTTTGTACCATTGGGATCCTCAAGGAAAATGCCGCGTACTGAGCGGTGGTCGAAACCATGATTGACTGGAGATCTCTCACATTAATGGTTTCCCCTCTGATTTGATTAGTGGAGATTGTAATTGGACAGTAAATTTCCGTTTTCTATCAGCGCATCCTTTCCAATTCCTCTGGCGTTTCTTTTATCCCTTTTAAAAGGGTTTGTTTAATATTTTAATGAATATATAAATAAAATTGTTAGAGTCTAATATGGGCAAATTTCTCCATATTACTCTCTGTATAGCTGCCAATTCCTTCGAATATAGAGCTATCTTGTAGTTAGACAAGTAAGTGCCAAACACGAGAGTTAAAAAAGGGTAACTAAAATAGTCGCACCATTCCATGTCAGGTTGTAGAATGAGGTTATAAAAAACCTTTAAAATATTTTATGTAATTTTTTTTGGTAGTAAGGCAGGCCTCCACCAAATTGAAACTTCTTCTTATTAAGATAGCAAATATTTCTGGTGTACTATATATTCAATCTTCTTTTATGAATTTTTTCCCCTCAGATGGAATCGCAGTAGATACATAAATCATTCGAGAGATCAATTTTGTATTTATTGGTCAATCCGTTTTTGTATAGAAAATTTATCCATGCCTGACACCATATATATGCTTGACTATTTAGGCCTTCAAAATTTAAAAGTAAAGTGCGGTTTATTTCCCACTTTACACTTAAAATATTCACTGATCTAACAACCTTGCACCCCCCCCCCCCCCTATAATCGAAGGAAGTGCAAGATGTCAAATGCCCATAGAAAGAATGAAGGTCTTCTCCACATTGACGTTAAGTCCACTTGTTTTTTGAAATTTTCCAAAAAGGCAACTAAAATATCAAATCTCCTTATAAGCTGTTCCTCCAAATACCCTTGCATCTTTAATGTTACATCGTCGGCGTAGAGGTCAAATATGTTCTTTATATTTTCCATTTGCACTCCAAAACCATTATATTTACGATTAATTAAGGTGTTTAATTGCTCCATCGAAGTGACAGACTAGACGGGTGATACTGGACATATAAAGAAAGATAAAGAAAAAAAGAAGGGAGAGAGTATTTTGCCTCATTTCTCTCCTTCTTTTTTTTCTTTCTCTTTCTATCCAGATAACACTAACAGCCGTTACCAAGTGGTAATTGTATATTATCATATCAAAGGATCAATTTTTTTGGGAGAGTACGTGCAAAAATGTATTTGCTTATATCTCTTAAAGTATAGCGATTTTTAGAACACCAAATATATCAAATGAAAGCTTGGTAAACCAGCTTTAATATTTTGGTATACTAAATCATGTCAATTTAATAAGTATAGAGTTATATGTACATTAAAAAAAGCATATCTCGCGTACAAAATGACGCATATAATGGATTATAAATGCGTCAGAGACAAAGTAAAATTTTGAGAGGATACCTTGACGCAAATCTAAGAAACACATTATTATTATTTTTTTCATAATCGATTTCTTATAGGTCAATACAGGCTCTGAATCATATGATGTAAACTCAGATTGTACTGAATTCTGAATTGATAGAATGCAACCAAGGTCATTTTTGGATTTATCATCAAAGTTTTACTAAACTTAAAAATACTATTTTACTCTGAAGCGAACAAGTCATCTTCTACAGGCGAGTGAAGTTAATTGATACAAAAAAGCTATGAAATATGCTATCATTACACACTCCATTTTTTCTTTGTTTTTACTGAAAACTTTGTTTTATTAAAAACATCAAATATACGTCTGGTAGTAAATTAGATTTCCTTTAAATTAATAATTATTATTGAAGTCTGTAACGTCCACCATTTTGAAGAAATTTGCAGAAAACTATATTTTTACTAAATTTTTAAAACTTTGACCTCGTAATGTTGACCGATTTTGTTCAAACTTTGTATATCGTCTTCTTTTATCACCAGAAACAGAAAATCCACAATGTTGCTAACATTTCAAACATTTGAAAAATAAGAACAGCCCTAATATATATATATATATATAACGGAACGCCAAATTATTTTTTGAACGCTGAACGGAACGCCAAGAAATAGCCCTTCGTTTAGCATTCAATTTTTATATAGGTACGGAGATAAATTTTATGCTAAATTAAAAGGATTCATTAAAATAACTTTTGCTTGAAAAAGTCAACAATCCTTAAATAAGAACCCCTCAAATGTCATTACGAACCCTTTGGACCATCTGATCCCACCAGCCATAATAATTGTATATTGTGGTTACAAATTCATCACCAACAGTTAAAATACGGACAAAGAACCCCTCAAATCCCTTTTTGCACTCATCGGGTTTTGGATCTCATGAGCTATACGCTGGAATATTTGGGACTTAAAACCCATACCAACAGTTAATATACGAATAGGGAACCTCTCAAATGATATTTGGACCCCCAGCGTTGTTCTAGCTACAATAATTACGTGTTGGCATTTCAAGCTCATTGCCTAAGGTTAAAGTACACAATAGAACATACTAAATATTCTTTTGTGGTGAAATACTAAGTTTAGTCTCATTTTTGTTACTGGAGAGCCTCGAAGTTCTGAGGGAAGAAAATGAAATCTGAAGTGTTTGCTATGTATATCTAGTCTGTAGGTAGTAGGTCTGAAAACGAATACACTAGTATTTACACTGCCGGGGTTTGAGGGGCACAAAATTGTATTTCTGGGGGTTCTTTTACGTATATTAACTGTTAACAGTGTGATTGGATCCCATACACTGTATTATTGTATCTCTCTATACACCTCAGTCTTATTTGTTCGCGCCATTTTCATAGGGTCATGTTTTTGTCCCCAGTTTTTAAGAAAATAGTTTGCTGTTTCAATAAAGAATACATCTGGCACTTTTGGTGACGTTTAACATAAACCTCAAAGGCTTTAAATGGCTTTAGATACATGGGACTATGTGCATTTCTCCTTTTTGATGGAGGAAAAAAAAAACGTAGAAATAATATGATGGAGAGCAATAGGATTCCTACTATTAGAATGGAAAGGTTATAGGGAATATTTGCCCTCATTTTGACCTTACTATATGCCAAGATCATTTCCAGGCTCTCCAAATAATCCACCAATATATTTCTACTTCCTTTTTGGCATCTTCGGAAGTTCTCTAATATGACGCTTTTCAAATGTTGCCTGTTTTACTAGGGGGAAAAATCAAAATTAATGTTGTTATAGCCTATGAGCTCCAAAACTTAGTCTTTTCCATTGGCGCCTTTTGGTATGTTTGAAAACAAAAAAATCAGAATTAATATTCCCATAGATTATTCTCGTGTTGTAAGCGTGCTTAATGTGAATGACTAAAACTAGTCAACTAGTCAGCTCTCCCAAGAGGCTGTGGACCAAGAAAGAAGTTTCTTCACTAGTGACGGAAGTTGACAAGAAGTGGATAGGTTTCTTTCTGATCAATCACAGTCAATGGAATCTAATCTAATTTATAAAAGAATAAAAAGTATTTCGTAAATTTAATGTTGTTCTACCCAGCAACGCAAGTTCCGAACGGCTTTTTTCGAAAGCCATGTTGATTTTTTGGAGGACAAGGCATCGAATGGGGGATAATTGCTTCAAGAGCAACTCCTTCTTGTATCAAATAAATTTATTACTTTTCAAGAATTAGAATATAGCTATATTTAAAATAGACATTGTTGTCTTTTATTTGACTTTTTTATCTTTCAGTTTTAATTTGAAGTGCTACCTGGAAACAAGAAAAGAAGAAATATGATGGGTGTTTCCTTAAGATGATGAGTTACACTCGAATTTTTTTGCTTAAAGGGCAGACAAATCATTAATGGGATCGTATTTGAATTTTGAAATGATTTATAAAGGGAGGGGATCCATATCGAATTTCCTAATAGTTATTATAAAAATGCCGATTTTAATTTAATTATCGATCTTTTAGTTGATTTCGTTTTAAATTACTTGTGGAGTACTGACTGACTGTGTATAGTATGCCAGTTTTGAATATTATTCGTAGGCTTTACTTATAAGAACTAACGGCAAGTGTATATTTGAAACGATGCAAGGGTTCCTTCTCTCAATGTGAACCCGCAATCTTAATCTTTTTTAAAAAACGTCCTCACGTTTATTTATAAAACTAGTTTCTACACTTTTCTTCTCAAATAATCATCTTATTTAGTAAAAAAAGCATCTGCCTTTTTTCGCAAATTATGGAATAAACTTACTTTCATTATAAGATGATAGGCAAATAGTTAAGAATTACAAAACATAGACTAATTTAATTCACATCTTTAAAAATAATAATACAAGTTTTGAGATATTTGATGGTAATGGGTAAATATAAGCCTCTTTTATTGTGTAATGTGGAGGGTGGTAGAGCTTTGAATTCGTCATATGAAATATGAGCAATTCAAACAGAATTAAGAAAGGCAAACACCTTCCAATGGGGACCTGTGATAGAGAAGCATCCCCTTAAAAAGGGCCTATGTACATATGTACAGGCTCCTCTGATAGAGACACAAAGACCTTTGGGCAGTACAGCTCTATCATGTCCGTCTATATATTCAGTAGAAGTCTGGCAGTTGATGATCCAACCGATGTTGGCCGCCAAATATTGCTTCTTGTGACAAAGTGGTTCCTTGATGAAATCTAAGAAAATAGCTTAGGACCTGTATGAGATAAATAAGAGATCTTGAGTTGCTAGGTTACAAACTGTATGATTGTCTAGTTGTACATATATAGCCCAAATACCTATAAGGTCTATGACACGAAATTTGCAAAATTATGCACGTTTAATTTATACAGATTCCAATTCTAAAGAACTGTGACTGCGAGCTAACCAGTGACGCCATCTTTGTTAATAGCTAGAAAACATAGTTTTCTTCATAAGTGGACTTTAAAAGATAAGAAATATTACTAACGGGGGGGTTGTCCTAGAATCATTATCCATATTTGAGACCTGAATGAATGTTTTTCATGCATAATGAGCTCCAAACTCAGACTTTATGTCTAGCGTGTACCATTTTTGAACACAAGAATATGAATGAATGTTTCTCATCGCCATGAATTCATTTTCAGTAGATTTCAGTTTGTATTCATTTTTTCGTATGCATTCATTTATTTGTTGAAGTAATTGATTTCATTGGGACCGCGTTGGTCAAACTATCCTTTTCCTTCAAAATTACTATATAAATTAAATGTTACTTTTTCAGAATTAATCGTTTATATAGAAATATTTAATAGAAAATAATTGTATGAAGTCGTAATAGTCAAATAGTATTTTTTGAGTAACTGTAAACTTAATATTCTAGCTAATTTTATTTCTCTGTTTAGAATAAGATGCAAATACTTGATATTTAACGTTGGGTATGATACTTTACTCTCATATGCCTTAATTGTGATTGGCCTTATCCAATATTTCACAATTATGACCCACAGAAGCTGAGGTGTGGATTATAATAACTTATTATCTCCTCATGTTGTAAATTGATCGTAAATATTTTTTTTTAAATTAAACTCTTCACATATATACAGCACAGGTATATAAAAACGATGCTAAAACGTATAAAATACAAAAATAATTATAGTTTGAAATTTAGCATCGATCTTGAACAAACAATAAAAATTTATCTAATTACCAATATTAAAAGAATAAGCTGTAAAAACATTAAAAATCATACAAATTTCTTAAAATTCTTGATTATTTTTGCAAAATTTGGTAAAATTTGCATCGATAAAAGGGTAGAAATTAAAGCATTTTTTATTTCAAATCAAATTAATTTCATAATTCTTTTACAATAAGATGTGAATAGTAAGTTTATTATTATTTATAATTTATTTCAATTAATTTTATGAGTCAAAGGATTAAGAGAATCTAACAAAACATCCTCCATGACTTCCACAGTTGTGCTATAAGGAGATCGAAGACATCAAAAGTAAGGAAATCGAGATTGTGGTTCTATATCCAACGAATAGTAGGCGGGATATACCTAGTGACGAAGAAAATGACGACGAATATCTGCATTATTGGTGAAGTAACTGGAGATATTTACAATTGTATGGTAACTTTCAATTAGACAAATCTAAAGTTTTGGAATCTTATCCTTATACAACATGCTTAAAGAAAATGTTTGCAGTGTGGTGGGGTTTACGAAAGACTTAGCGTGGTCCCATATCGTGGATTACTAGGTGCAAAACATATGAGGAACAAGTCAGTAAGATTCGGCTATAAGATTTGGATAATGTGAAGCTCCGATGGATATCTACAGAATTTCGATATTTAATCCGGGAAACACGAAACAAGGAAGACAATTAGAGTGTATTTTTATGAAATGGGTGGGGTAAATACTTCCGATTATCTATTATAATCAAATACATGCTCAAAACGGTGGTGGAATCTTTTTATTATTCCACTCAATTTGTCGGTTGTGGGAGTATTTAAGTGTTATTCGTTCATATAATTTCTCAAAAAAATAATAAAACCAAATGTGTATAAAGTGTTATCCATCTAAATACAAGTGAAAATCAAAAAATTGATACTCAACGTATATTCATTCTTCAAAATTTATATTACAAGGAAAAATTAATTAATTAATTGTTCATTTCAGATTTTATTAAAGTTAAAAGACTTTTTCATTCTTATTGCTGTACTTTAGTTAAATATATTTTGGTAAAACTTCCTCCATCCCATGAATGATAACGTAGCAGAAGTTCGTTGCTTGTTTGAGGTAATAAATTATTTTGTTTATTTTCGCAAACAAGCCATTCTAATAAAATATTGGTTTAAAAATTCTCAGGTTTACTTAAAGTTGATATTTGTATTTGAATAATATATAAAACTATTATGAAAATCGATATATAAATTTATCCTAGCAAGAAATAGCCCAGGAAGAACTCACCTAATATAGAAAAGGAAAATGAAGAGTCTTGGAAAAATGGCCCAAAAACATTTGTAGGCACAAATTTTTTAGTGGAATGATTTAAATGATTTCCTTGTTATTGCTAATAGACGGGGCAAAGATTACCTTTTCTATCTTAGGTCATTTCGTAATTGTAAAAAGCATTATATATAGGCATAGTAGCTCGGTGAATAGCCATTCTATTAAGAATATCAAATCTTACTGATTTTTTATGTAAATAGTTTTAAAATGTAAGAAAGGTGAATACACATGAAAGGTTTTTATGATTTAATAGAAGATCATTTAATATAATAGTGAATTGTATTGTATAGGTAAGGAATTACCTTCCATTATTTATTGTTCGATGCAGGCTTAATTTTTTATATAATAAGACATGGACTTATTAAGTTTGAAATCGATAACAAGAACCAAATATACATTATTTAGCTCCCAGATTGGATCCATCTCACAAGAACTTAATCTGTTATGAGTCGACCAACTATATATGTTATTGATGTGAGATAAAAAAGGGAAAAAGAATAAAACCATTTCAAATAGTCCTGCATTTTTTGACGACAATCGTAATTAAAATTAATAAAAAGAACAAGAAACATCAAAATCCGGATACATGAAAATTCGTTATAACTCCTATAGGATTCGAACTCCAATATATCTTTCAAAAGTATGACACTTCAGATACCCAAATTAGTTCTGTGTGCAATAAAGATAAATAACTATCATCTAAGCATTAAAGATTTGAAACCAGTGACATACTAATTACGCTATAGTTTATTGACACATCTGACTGAGTTGACCATTGTTTTTAACCTTATTTTAAGCATGAACTAAATTAATAAATCAGTTTAACATACGAATACTATGTTTCCTTGATTATATCTGAATTTATTCTATCTGAAGCCACATCAATGAAATTGGCAAATTAATTTAATTTTTATTGAATGTTTTTAAAAATAAAAGTGAATTCAATTCCTCAGAATTTTAGGTGAAAAGAATAATATGGATTTATTAGTTCGAGCATGCTATTTTAGATATTACTATCTTGAAAAAAAGCAAAAGTTATTACTTTCATATGATTATTTTTGTTATTTCTTCTTTATGTACAGGATATATTCATAGCATTTTTCTGATGAAAATATAAAAAAGAGAAGGATAAAAGTATACAAATACCTTATTATAATTTATAAATAAATGAAAATATTATATATATATGTTACAGTCCATTTGAAAAATCGATCATTATTCATAATGCCCGGGCATTATGAATAATGGCCGACGCAGCGGTCCATATGAAAATATTATTTTTTAGGGTACTGTATGTTATTTTTTTAGTATTTGATGTTGAAAAATGATTCTACATATTGTAATTAAGCTATTAAATGCAGTTTATAGTTGTTTAAAATGTCATTAGAGCTATTTTTAGTATGATGAAAAAATCACTGTCCGTTATTATGTGGTGTCCGATAATCAAAGCCATTATTATAATTTTTCGATTTTTCCCTTTCACTGTTTGTTTGTGCATTTACTTTTGTCTTTGGTTGAGTCCAGTGCCTTTGAGTAGGAGAGTCTGGACACCCTGCGCGCCACGTAGTGATAAAACTGATGAACTAATAATATGAACCCAAAAGCCTTAGAATACATATCTATAAAACAATAAATAAAATCATTATTTTGAAATTAATGTAAATTTTCCAAACTTAAACTTTGATACAACACATATAAATAACAATATCAATTAATGAGAGCCCTCATTTTTATACTTTTACTGGCATTAATAGCTGAAATACACTTTTTTCACTTTCTAAGAGCATGTTCTTATCTTTACAATAGAAGTACAATTTACAATTACAAAATCTTCTCACTATGTTTGTAACTATTTCCGGATGACATGATGGAATATGATTTCGGATAGTCTTACCATTATAGCGGAAGAAATTACATCTATTGGTTTATTCAATTTACAAATATTATTCTCAAATCTTTCGAAAACAAGGTTTGCAACTTCAAACAAAGAAATTGAAGCCTCTGAACAATATATTAATGAATTTTCAGAAAATGATTTCTCTTTAGATAATAAATTAAGAGGTGAATATGTATCAAAGTCAATTGTAAAAAAGCTTGAACATTCTTTACAGGGTTTACGACGATTGAATTCCTTATGTATACAATACCCTCCTAAATGAATAAGAGAGGTTTTTTCAAGGAAACTTATCTTACTTATTTCTAAAGAAATATCCTCATAGACAATTTCTTCTGATTCTTCCGGACGCTGGGATGATGTATCTCCAAGATCGGTTAGAAACATAGAATCATCCGTGTGATAGCTATGTGAATCTTTTCCTGAAATATATTGTGACATAGCAACCAATTTCAAACACCTTTTAAACTCCTTTGCGTTAGGAGTAGGATTTTTTGCACGAATAGATGAAAAGAGATTCTCTACACAATCTTGAGTGAAGCGGCTGCACAACAGGAAACTGAACATGTGGTCATTGAGAAATTTATTATCAATGATGTTGTGCTAAGCACAATTCCGCGCTGAATGGGCTTCCATCCCCGACTTTGATTAATGCTCAAATTCTCAAACAAATTCTTAAAATTATGTAGAAAATTCAATGTTTCGTTCAATTTGGCGGCTACACATTTGCTTAAAGCAACCGAACGTTTTCTCGAAGTTGTGATATCGAACCAGCGTCCAATTTGATCGCAAAACCATGCCGTTGTCAAATAATGCTGGCTGTATTTTTCTGTCGATACAAGTATCCGAATAGCTGCAGCTGTTTGTCGACTTAGAAGATGTGAAGCAAGATTGACTTTCATTTTTTGAAATTGGCCAGGATTAATCGACTTCGGAGACAATTGCGGCTGAAGTTTATAGGACAAGATATCTTGAAAGTCAGTCCTGGTCAAGTCGACTATTATCAGTATTGGATCATTTCACACGTCTAACAATTGTGTCTCAGATCCAAGCATTGTCTGACTCCATGCATTTGATCTGTATGCCTGCAATCCTTCATAAGGCTTATCGAAGAGCGAGCTTGGAATGGGGACAAAACATTGGATTGATGGACTTGATTCAACAAGTGAGTGAGCCAGGGATCAAACACATCTTTTCCAGACGAAGAACCACGGAGAAATGTGACAGATGTATTGAAGTCCTCGATTCTTTCAAAACGTCCTCTTTCTCTGCTTCTTCTCCTCCATGGTTTGTCCAGTAGGAGTGCTCTTGGGGTTTGTTAATCCAATATCACCGAAGCATCCATATACTCTTAACTCAAAACTCGAGGCAAAGAAAAACAAATGATAAATAAACAATGAAAGATAACAAAGTAGCATCAATACTAATGCTTCAATTACCGTACAAAGTATTTTTATAGACATCAGACTTTTGACATAAGAAAGGTTTTGAAATAAGCAAAAACGACTTGCAGCTGGTTACAAAAAATAGAAAATCAAAATTAGTTTTCCGGGAAAAAATTAATACAAATTTGAATTCGATCAGTTATTAACTTATTATTACTGTTTGCAGTGTCCGATATTACAAAATTATTATTCATATGGCCCGGGCATTATGAATAATTCTTAAGACTCAACCAGTGCCTTAGAGTAGGAGAGTCTAGACATTCAACAGCTGAAATTATTCAGCTGTTTATTTGTTATGAAAGTGTGAACTCAGTATTTGTAAAGAGACTCTAGTATTTTTATTGATAAATTGAATATTTCTGCAAAAATGCCTTCTTGTTCAGCAATTGGATGCAAAAATCGACACACAACTGATAAGGATATATCGTTTTTTTCGATTTCCAAAAGACTTCCAGCTACGAAAAAATTGGGAACGCAGCTTGAGGAGGAAAAATTATCAGGCTAAAAACTCGCATGTATTGTGTTCGGAGCATTTTTTTAAAAGTGATATAACTTTTGAAAGGAATCGAAACAGGAAGTGTCTCAAACAAGGTGCTATTCCATGTAAGTTCATCTTTTCAAAAGTGGCAAAACCGAGAACTACGATGACTTCAATCAAGTCCAGTGAACCTTTAATACTTGGTTCATCTATAACCGTCAATAGACCCATTAGTGATGACGATAATGTTCCCAACCAACCTTGTGAAGACGTCACATATTTATGTAATGTGGTACATATGGACCATTCTTATGCCTCATTCATAGGTAGGTGATTATAAGCATGCTTCTTTCTGTTAAACCTTATAGATATAATTTTTTCAGATACGACACTTAAAAAAACCATTGGTACCCAAACGGAAGACTCTCAACCAGATGTACGAGAATTTGGAACTCAAACTGCACCTAAAAAGGAATTCATTAATGCTTCGGGTAGGCTTTTTTTAAATTCTTAGTTATTTTACTCTGTTTTAACTTTAAATATTTCAGAAGTTACTTCGGCCGTTGAATCCATTTTTAACGATGATCAAATTGTCTCTTTGACTAATAAGAGTAGGTGCTGCAAATGGTCACCATCAACAATAAAAAAAGCTATTCAACTTCGAATTGCCTGTGGTACTACGGGGTATGAGATGTTACTTCAAAAAGGATTTCCTCTACCCAGCCTGAGAACATTGAGGTGACGATTGGAATCTCTAGAATTCAACCCTGGCATTTTATAAGATGTTATGGAATTGATGAAGGTACATACTCATTTTATATTTTAAAATTCGATTTATATGTGAGTTCATTTTTCAGGTGAAAGTTCAGTCATTTCCAGACAATGAGCGTCACTGCTCATTAGTTTTCGACGAAATGGCAATTAAACCCGGACTTGAATTCGATGGTCAATCTGTTATAGGCTATTCAACCATTGACAGCACCAATGTCCCAGCAACTCATGCATTATGTTTCATGCTCGTGGGCATACAGACGAGATGGAAACAGGTGATAGCCTTTCACCTAACGGGAAATTCTTTCGACCCCAAGAAGATTGTTTCTATCTTAAATAAAATAATTTGCTCCTCACACGAAGTTGGTCTCAAAGTGGCTTCTATTACCAGCGATATGGGTCCATGTAATCAAGCTATTTAGAAGGAGCTTGGAATAGTGTTAACAAAAGGACAAATTATTAACACTTTTCCTAGTCCCCTCTCTTCAAGCGAATCCATATGTGTGATGGCTGATATCCCACACTTAATAAAAAGCTTACGTAATCATATCATTAGAGGACAAATTATCAAGATTCCATCGAAATTTGTTGAAGAACATAATCTTCCCTGTGACTTTGTGAATCTTGAACCCTTCAAGGCTCTGATTTCGTATATAGCACGACTCTCCATTTTTCATTTTTTATTATTTGGTTAATGCAAGGTTGCCAAGTCGTAATTGCGTCGTCATTGCCATTTCTTCCATTTTTATTCCCTTAGGCTAGGAATTTAAACACCATAATATAAGCTATTTTAAGTAATTTTATGGAGAACATAAAGTGCCGAAGATATGTATCATCATAATATGATATGAATATTTGTTTGGAAAAAACTTAAGAGAGACTTCCTATCTTTACCAAGAAAAGTTCTAGGATATGGGCTAAGATTTTCATTTGATTCAATCCTTGGATCCAAAACTCGACCTATATATATATATATATATATATATATATATATATATATATAATGCATGAATTGATTAACAACTGGCTTTTTGAAAGCCCAATCTTTTGGTCTTGAGGGTCAAATACTCTTACAGAAAAACTATACTGGTTTGAAATATTTCTTTTATTTAAGATAATCAATTAAATATCGTAAACAATCATTTACATAAACATCAACGTTGGAATAAATGCAGGTCAACAAACATGCTCGCTGGATTCAAGTTTCGAACCAAAAAGTGCTAAGCCTCTAACATTTATTCAGTTAAAGGGGAGTCAATTTCCAGAGCTGGGACATCTGATTGATAATATATATTTCGTTAGATCAGTAGTATATACCCAAGACCACTACAGATTAGATTATTATTTATCCGAGTAGATTTTCATCAGAATTCTTATTTTTCGCAACTGAAAATATATTTTATATAGATACACTGAAGTTAGGAAAAACAATGAAAGTCACAATTCATAAATCAAAAGTACTGTCAAATGAAAGCTATTTTAAGCGATTTAATTAATACGACAGATCATCCCAATCAGAAATTAAAAAAAGAGCTTCCTAATTAAGTCTCTCATGTATTATAAATTTATAAGAAACAATTTTTGCCCTGATGACGTCATTAGATTATTTGTCTATAGCCATGTCTTTCATTAATTGTAACACATATACATAGTCATCTTGCTCCATCTGGATCATTTCATCTCATCTTAATTATCTAGTAAAAAATGTATTATGCTTCTTCTGGCAATGTGTTTTAACATCTAGAATTTCTTACAATTATGACACAGTGAGGATTACTGTTAGAGGCTGTTTGATAGAGAGAGCGCTGAGTTTGCCTGGAACCTACCCAGAATTTTTACGGTTATAATGGGCTGGTAAGGTTATTGTAGTAATAAAGATGGCTGCTTAGTTCGTGCATAAATTTGAAAATCTGCTAAGGGGTGTTATATTTCTTTTCATGGTTCTTTTTCCTTTTTTTGCATGACGAATATATATATATATATATATGTATAGGGCGGAGTTGGAAGAATTTTACACCGAGAAAATTTTGCCCTAGCCGGCCTTATGCCGGCCCTATTTGGACACACTGTATACTGTCATATTTTTGTGGCCTTTGAAATGTTCTATACATATGGATTGTACGTTCTTTTATATTTTTACTTTTGTGTATAATAAAATTAATGGATAAGGTTTGCACATACTTTGTTGTATTTTTGTCCAACCAATTCAGGTGATTGTACACACCAGTGAGAAAGCCATCATTTGTAACCAGGATCATGCTTGAACATCTCTCACATGCTACTTGAGTAGTGGACAGAGTCAATAGAAATTTGTAGGCCAGAAAAAGTGTGTGGTTGGCGTCTGTGAATAAATTTTACTGTGACAAGATGACATAAAGAGGGCACAATTCTTGCACATTCTGTACTTGGCACTTTTCAATAATGGACCTTCCACATTGCCTCGTCCATTCCCTTCTCCTTCGAGTCAGTCAAAATCAGAGCAAAACTTTCAAATAGCTGTAAAGCACTCATGTATTCTTTGGATGATGGTGTCCATGATGAGACTATGGACATTCACCTCAAAGTCCCTCTCAGCTGCTTTTAAGGGCTCATCTTCTGGCAGCTCTCCAGGCTTGCTTTTTCTTTTTCTTCTGACTTTTTTTAGGAAGGGTTACCTTCACCTAAAGCGTTAAAGTAAAGTGACGCTACCAGTACATAACCTTCTTTTTTTTCAAAAAGGAGACGGGTCAACCGTAATTCTTTAATATGCGCTAAAGGGTGTTTGATGAAACAGCTGTTTCAAAATAATAACAATTATATTGTATTATTTTTAAATCTTTATATAGGTATGTTAAAGCGAAAGTGCTGCCACCTTTTGTTTTTTGTAAAAAAAGTGAATTTCCGGTTGGCTGTTGAAGATTTCTCGACGATTCATGGTTTTTTTTCTTCAAAAAATAAAATTATTCTGTTCTTTCTTATTGTCTACGCAAATTTCATACCTCGCCAAAAAAAATTGTCTTTTTACTACCCTTTGCAATTAATTTCAACTCTTTAGTACCCGTTTTTCATAGTTAACTAGCCTTTTGAAATAACTATGTACAAATCAAAAATGATGTCATCACACAATTTATTTGCTATTACTCGGTTGTTTATCAGTTTCCATTCAAATTTCATACCTCGCCATAAAGTTTAATCTTTTTACTACTCTTAGCAACTAAATTCAACTCTTTAGCACCCGTTTTTCATAGTTAACTAGCCTTTTGAAAATAATTATGCACAAATCAAAAATGACGTCATCACACAATTTATTTGCTATTACTCGGTTGTTTATGAGTGTTCACTCAAATTTCATTTGCGGTTGGCTGTTTTAAAGATATCTCGACGAATTTTTTATAAAATAATATATATATATATATATATACAGGGCTGTGCAGGTAAATTTGGAATAAGTTCACAGCCATCCAGATTAATAAGGAGGAGATCTGCATGGGTGAAATTAGCTGTGAGAGGTTGTGTGAATACTTGTTGCGAAATTTAAGATCGAAAACAAAAACAATTGTTTGCCATCACGATGGAGCAGGAGAAGAGGTCTGCCGTTATTGAGCTGCACCGCGCAGGCCGCTCGGCCCAGGAGATTATCAGCCTCCTGAAGTACCCCTCTGGCACAGTTTATACCATCATCAACAGGTACAAGGCCACGGGGATGTCCAGCAGGTCCAAACACAGCCCCAGTAGTGACAGGAAGAGGAACCCCAGGTTCTTGGCTGGCCTGAGGAAGTCCATCAATGCCTTCCCAACCAAGGCCATGTCTGCCCTGGCCAAGGACCGCTCTGTGCATCGCAGCACCATATTCAGGGCCATAAAACATGACCTGGGATATAAGAGCTACGCCATGAAGGTCAGGCACCTGCTGACAGACAAGATGAAGGCCACCAGGGAGGCCAGGTGCAGGAAAATTCTGAGCTCTCTGAAGAACACTGGTGGGCTCCTGAGGTTCTTCTGTGATGAGAAGATTTCACTTTGGACAAAAAGAGGAATAGACAGAATGACAGGTGGATCTGTAGGGAGGCTTCTGAGGTCCCCATGGTCTTCAGGACAAAGAACCCGGCTGCAGTGATGGTCCTGGGTGTCATCAGCAGTGAGGGCCACGTCATGCCGCCACACTTCTTTGAGCCCAAGCAAAAGGTCAACCAGGAGGTGTACTTGGAGGTCCTCAGTAACGTGGTCAAGCCTTGGATAGACATTGTGGCCTCTGGGAGGAAGTACACCTTTCAGCAGGACTCTGCCCCCGCCCACAAGGCCAAGACTGTGCAGGCATGGCTCAAGGAAAACGTGCCTCACTTCTGGGATCCTCAGACCTGGCCCTCCAACTCCCCAGATCTCAACCCTTGTGACTACTACCTGTAGGGGTAGTTGGAGGGGGAGGCCTGTGCGACCCACCACAACTCTGTGGAGGCCCTTAAGTCGTCCATCACGTCTGTGGCCATGTCCTTGGAGGCTGCGGAGGTGTCCAGGTCAGTGAGGGCATTCAGGTCCCGTGTGGAGACTGTGGTGGAAGCTGGAGGAGGACACATTGAATAAAAGTTAACCATAATTGTCTAATGTGTATTTTTTGTTTAATAAATATTTCTCTAGAACCTCTCCTTATTGATCCTGGAGGCCATAAACTTGTTCCAAATTTACCTGCACGGGGCTGTATATATGACTTAAAAGCTAAATAGTATAATACAAAATTATGATGATTTATATATTTAAATTTTTTTTTTCTTTTATTTTGTATTATTTATTACTCTGTTATCTATGGACAACCATTTTTTAAACATTTAAAATTTAATCATTTTACTACCTTTTTTAATATGTTTAAGCTCTCTATTTTGCACGCCTCTAGTTTGTTTGGGAGGAAGATACCTTTCTGATGTGCCTCCGGGCTTCTCGGACTCTACGGCAATGAAACCTTCTTTCCTTCAGAGCAACGGAGCCTCCGAAAGAAGTTCTCCAAGCAGAGCTCCCTTCCTCAAAGACCTCATGACACAGAGCATGGACTATGGACATGGGCCCTGCAATCTTCCCTTGCTGGACTACTCCACCCTTCCCCGAAGTAGCCTTCACACCCAGAGCGAGCTTTGCATTCAATAGGAATAGCATCCCCTTTTGGATTGGATGAACTACCTCTTCATATCGGAGGTTGGGGCACTTTTCATCAGCATCGCATCGACTGAAAGAAGCATTAGTCCATGAAAAACGAATAATAAACTCGGGATTCATCGAATGGCTCAGATATTCAACCTTGAAGCGTACCTCAAAAACACGCATCCTCAGCAGCAACAGCCATCATCACCATCTAAGAAAGTAATAGTCAACTTTGAGGGTCAATAACACAACCTCCAAATGAAGTATGGACGAGTTTAGAGCTACCACCCCCCGACTAGCGCCCCCTAGTCACTTACTTCCTGTGCCATTTACCCCCCCCCCCCTCCCAACGGTAACGAATATTTTTTATCCCTTTAAGTCCTTTTATAAAGTCAACTATGTTTTTTATGACAATTTGTAAAGTCTCTTTGTTTGTCTATGTACAGTAGAGCTCTATCATGTCCCTCTATATATTCAGTGGGACTCTTGCAGTAGATGATCAACCCGATTTTGGTCGCCAAATATTGCTTCTTTTGAAGAGCCTAACGCCAGGAAGCTTGTGATTCCCCTCCTCGAGAGCAGAGTGTCAGGTCTCCTCAGGGATGGTTGGGAGAAATTTGTGAACACTGTTAAGGACGAATGCGAAATAACAGTAAAATGCTTCCTCTCTCACGTTCAAATAGCGGCTAAGGTGGCAGAATCACGAAAGCCGATCAAAGTGGAGGATGTGTATTCAATGCCCAAACGAACAGTGCATAAAGGTGTAGTGGATTCCTTTCGATGCCCTAACTGTTCCATGACACGACATTCATTGGATGAGTGCTCCATTTTCAAGAATATGTTAGTGCATGAGCGTCAAGCACAGGCACGAAAGGTTGGCGTTTGCTTCAGGTGCTTGGGGACAGGACATGGTATGCGGGAGTGTCCAACGGCTCCTAATTGTCGGGATTGTGGTGGTAGGCATCATACTCTCCTTCACGGGCCTTGGACGTTTGATGCAAGTGCAAGTGGGTCTATGTCTACTGATAGTAATTTTAACGTGGGTCATGTATCGTCATTCAAATCTGCTCTTTTAATGACTGCACGGACACGGGTTGTAGCGGGCAACCGGTATGAAGGAGTTCGTGTCATGTTTGATCCGGGTTCCCAAGTTAGTTTCATATCGACAAGAGTCGTAAAGGCCCTTAATCTTCAAGGAACTTGTGTTCAAATGGCTCTAAATGGGGTAGGGCCAATGGGTTGTCCTAGCAGGACATACTATCGGCACAACGTTACGTTGCAGACTCGAAATGGAGGGTGCATTGGTATCGAGGCCCTCGGAGTGAAGAACTTGTCGGAATATTCACTACCCGTCCCTAGAACTGTGATCTCTTATCCGCACCTACGTTTTCTTGATCTAGCGGATGAATTGGATCTGCCGGGGAAAATTGATATATTAATAGGAGCCGACATGATGGTAAAATTTATCACGCCTATCCCTGATAGAATTGGTGAACCTGATCAGCCAACTGCCAAGCACACAAAACTCGGATGGGTCGTGTGGGGGAACGTGTGTATGTACTCAGATGTTTCGAGGGTCAGCATATCACATATATCACTCAAGAAGAATGTCTTGGATATTTCAAGATTTTGGGAACTGGAGGAATTTGGGAGGTCCGATAGGGTTGTTTCTGGTGATGAGAAGAGAGCAGTGGAGATTTTCAATTCAGGAGTTCAATTGAACAGCGCGCATCACGTTGAGGCTCCTCTCCCCCTGAAGGCTGATTTTTTTGATATGGCAAGTTCTAAAGTTTTAGCTTCAAAATGCTTTAATAGTCTTGAATCGCCATTTCGTCATAAGCCGGAATTTGGATGTGTATATCGCAAGACCATGAAAGACAGTTTTGATTTGGGGTTCGTTGAGGAGGTTCCCAAAGACGAGGAACCAATAATGGAGGAGGAGAGCAGCGATGATGGCCCAGAGTCTGAAGATGAATCTGATAGAGGAGATTCATGGATTGTAGTTGAAGAAGACTCTTCTAAGATGTCTGAGGCTCATGAAGAATCCCTGGAAAGGGACATTGGTGGAGATATTCTACAGGCCTTATCCTCATCTACGACTCCTCAATCTCTCAACCCCGAGGATGAAACAATGCCAAAGAGTAGTCATTCTTCAATAAAAGACCTTCCTCCTCAATACCCTAAAATTAAAAAGGGTTATAACTACGCTCATAAGCCTAATCGAAACTTAAACGTGTTTCTTACGGCTAGCGTTGTGCTTGGACTTGCGCTAGCCTTTGGTTTCGGCTATGGACACTTTTTAGGATGGTCCGAGCGTCCTGAGGCCAATCGAACGGAGTCTTCACTGGACGAAACCATTTTGATTGAGCAACTTAAGTCCGAAAAGAGGAACTTCGGATGTCTATAAATGAAGCCAAGGTTCTTCGCAATCAAATAAAGGATTTAATGCTCGAAAACTCGAATTTAGAGAAGGAGATCGAGGAGCTACGCATGAATCAGGACATACTCACCGAGAGCCTTGCCTCCCAAAAGAGCATAGACGAACTTCACTACATACTGGATCAGAGCGATAGGACTTCATCCAAGGAGTTCAGCTACTTCAATTACATCAAAGACTTTATAAAGGAGTCAATTGGTGAGACTCAACGTATAGTGAGAAACGCCAAGAAGCGATTTGACTCTGAGTGGAAGCCTAAGCTCAATGTGGTGGGTGAAAAGTTCTCGGAAGAATGGAGGGATCTCAAGGACTATACCCAGAAATCCGGCCTAAAGGAGAGGATGGAGACCATGCGAGACACCGTCAGCAGGGTGAGGGAGTCCATTGTCTCCTTTGTGGAGGATTTAAAGGTCTTTTGCCAGGAGTGGTTCATGGATGACGACTTTAGATGGCCTATGGCGAAAAAGGAAGACAACAAAGAGTCGCCGGAGGTTCAACTAGTAAAGGAAGACAACTCCTGGTATATCCAATGTGGGAAGGATAGGGAGTTCATTCGAAATCAAGGTGAAAATAGTCGTTCTCGTGGAGCGGCCAATGGTGGGGAGTAAAGGAATACTCCCGTTTGTGGTTTTGCTACTGTTTGTGTTTTTTTTGTGTTTCTTTTGTAATGTTTAAGGTGTTGTCAAGTGAAAATAGTCGTTCTCGTAGAGCGGCCAATGGTGGGGAGTAAAGGATTACTCCCGTTTGTGGTTTTGCTACTGTTTGTGTTTCTTTTTGTTTCTTTTGTAATGCTTAACATTCGCATGCTTCCTAGCCATTTGGATAAACCAAGTGTATGGTTCATCGGTGGGGAGTATGGTAATTCTATATATATTTTATTTGATGTGTTTTGATGCGGCGCATCCCTATTGTTTGCTTTGTTTATTATTTTGTTATGTTTACGTCATACTATATAGTTTCTGTGTATATTATCAGTGTGATTGCAGGAAGGAGCCTGAAAAGCAGCGTGTCCCTTCCAATAAATTGTTTAATGATTATAATACAGTCCATTATTCCAGGGTTCCTTCATGAAATCTTAAATAACACAGGACAACAAATTTTGGTCAATCTTCCTTGATTGAACCAAATGTACATATATAACTAAATTGAGATCTCTTGAATCCAAATCTGGCCTTTTTTTTCTGTGGCACATCTAGATTTTTTGAGTTTTTTTTAACGGTCACTTTATGATGAGTACTATTTTTAAATACGATTTTTCGTTTGAATATTAATGTAGAAGAAAAGCAATAAAAAAATATTTGTTTCTGATGAATTAAATATTTAAAATTGGACACTCAAATTATTTTCCTTCCATTTAAGGTCCTGGTAAGATCTCAAAACTGGTGAAAAAGTAGTTAAAATTGTCAATTTCAAAGTGATGCCTATAACTTCTTGGATTTTTAAGAAATTATGCAAAAGAGACCATGACAGTAAAAACCCTTTCAAATCATGTTTAAGTTATGTTTTATTAGTTTAATCATTTTAATGACGTATATTAGCAAATTAATAAAATTAATTAGTGCTTTTAATCATAAACTTTTGATAGGTTTGCTGACCAGTTACAATTGTTTGCAGGATTTGAAATGAGAAAAATAATATATATTTAACAAAGATAAACTAAAGTATATTTATTGTTTTATCTCATTACATTCAAATTTTAAACTGGTCCATCGTCATAAAAAAACAGTTAACTTCATAAGCGGACTTTATGGAATAAAAAATATTAGTAACGGGGAGTAATTGACCAGGGGTGGTATTCCTGGACTCAGTAGAGTATATCATACTACTTTTCTAGAGATTAGTTCGGAAATTACTCGTACCATGAACTTCGATGAATAAATATGCCGTAAAATACTCGATGAAGGAGGGTACCCGCAAATATTAGCCTCTAGATATCTTCTAATTATCGTCGGAGGCATTTCATCAAAACCATATTGTCATAAGTCATAAAGATCTTTCCAAATACTCATCTTATAAATAATAATAAACAATAACCTTTCGTACTGATCAACATACTTGAAAGAATTTATTTTTATTTTCATATTATTAATTAAAAATATTACAATACATTATAACAATTAAAAATATATATATAACAATGATATATGATTTAATATATATATATATATATATATATAACTTACCTTAGTACAAGAGCAGTTGTAACATCCTCCTTTTCATAAGATTTGCAGTGCGTGGAGGATGGTTTATGATTTTCTTCACTTTAAAACGTTCTGTGTCTTTTTCTTAGCATTTCTTAAATCATTGAACTGTTTGGACTTGAACTTACGGATTTCCTTTCTAGCTGCCCTGGAATAATCAATAGTTAATAGTTCTATTATCAAAAATATAAAACGTTAATATGTGAATGCAATCGTAAATCCTGCCGAATTTCCTATGAAGAATGCAATAATTTTTCAAGATCCGATTGGAGTAGATAAAATTTCTGTTTCCAAAAGAAAGTCACTTTGAGGAGGCAAAGTTAGTTATTCAGAGTCGGAAACAGGCCTAGGAGCCATTTTTAGGCTCCTGACTTCATTCATCTAAAAATTCCCGCAAGAATAGAAGAGAAGGGAGAGAGTATTTTACCTCACTTCTCTCCCTTCTTTTTTTTCTATCCAGGTAACACTAACAGCAGTTACCATATGGTAATCGTATATTCTCATATCAAAAGATCAATTTTTTGGGGAGAGTACGTATTTGCTTATATCTCCTATAGTATAGCGATTTTTAGAACACCAAACATATCAAATGAAAGCTTGGTTAACCAGCTTTAATATTTTGGTATACTAAATCATGTCAATTTAATAAGTAGAGAGTTATATGTACATAAAAAAGCCTATCTCGCGTACAAAATGACGCATATAATGGATTATAAATGCGTCAGAGACAAAGTAAAATTTTGAGAGGATACCTTGACGCAAATCTAAGAAACATTATTTTTTTTTTCATAATCGATTTCTTATAGGTCAATACAGGCTCTGAATCATATGATGTAAACTCAGATTGTACTGAATTCTGAATTGATAGAATGCAACCAAGGTCATTTTTGGATTTATCATCTAAAGTTTTACTAAACTTAAAAGTACTATTTTACTCTGAAGCGAACAAGTCATCTTCTACAGGCGAGTGAAGTTAATTGATACAAAAAAGCTATGAAATAAGCTAACAATACACACTCCATTTTTTTCTTTGTTTTTACTGAAAACTTTGTTTTATTAAAAAACATCAAACATACGTCTGGTAGTAAATTAGATTTCCTTTAAATTAATAATTATTATTGAAGTCTGTAACGTCCACCATTTTGAAGAAATTTGCGGAAAACTATATTTTTACTAAATTTTTAAAACTTTGACCTCGTTGCGCGACCTCGTAATGTTGACCGATTTTGTTCAAACTTTGTATGTCGTCTTCTTTTATCACCAAGAAACAGAAAATCCACAATGTTGCTAACATTTCAAACATTTGAAAAATAAGAACAACCCTAATATATATATATATATATATATATATATATATATATATTATATATATATATATATATATATGAAGCTCAAGGCTTTACAACTGAAGGAGCCAGTATGTTCAGTAATTAAACAAAGTTGTGACGTGGCTGATAAACTGCTAACACGATTTCCTACTACAAGTCTGAATGGAATTCTGTCCCAAGCCTCGCCATGGAGTAATACATGAAATTTTCACTACTGTAAGTCCTTGTTTTTCTCTCGAACTCGTCGACTAACTCCAGAGAAGGAAGCCATAGTCAAGGAGGAAGTTTCGAAATTGTTATCTGCCGGCATCATACGGAGAAATAAAAAATATAAAATACTCAATCGAATGTAGAATATCTTCAAGAGGTTGATCATATTTACCTTCCCCTCTCGAAAGCCAAATCTGCACCCTTAACTTTTTTATAAATCAATACGTTCAAAATTATGTAGGAAGTTTGATTTTCCGCAATAATATTTAATGGGCTTTTATGTACTTGTCGAGACTCTGATAAGAAATGTCTGAATGTCTTATTACAAAATTATAAAAAAATAATTTATGGTCTTCAAGTAGGTAAAATGGTCCACACTAAAGACACGTTTATTAAGTCCCTGATTGAATGAAATTACTTTATTTCGAATATGTGCAATTAAAGTTTTATAAATCATTTAAATTAATAAGGTTGACTACTTTAAAATACATATATATATATATATATATATATATATAATATATATAAGTAATATATAGTTAGAGAGATATAGATAGATAGATAGATATAGATAGATGTCTATGTCATATGTATAAAGAGGATAGCAGTACATCGACATTATATAATATATATATAATATAATATATATATATATATATATATGGGTCATTCCAAAAAATATTTGACTTCAATGAAATCAAGGGTTCATGGATCCTCACGAAATTCACAGCAGAAAGGGATTTTGTCCCATACACTTTATATTTAAAGTTTCAGAACAAAATTTGAATTGGGGGCAAAGTTATTAGACTTTGAATTTTAAGCTTTTTACGGCCAAAGTAATGGCCTGAATATTTTTTTTCATTTTTTGAGGCCCTATGAAATTATTCCGAAATCCTATTTATTTACATTGTTGGATTGTGAAAGATCAAGCTCCTCGATATTTATTTTTTGCATTCGAAGCCTCCATTTTCGAGAAATGGAACTTTTTATTTTTTGTCTTTGAGCTTCATATTTATAGCCAATCGGTTATTGTGAGTTAGGATTTGTTATGGCAGAAAAAGTTAAGTGTCGTATCATATAGTTACAAGGGTTTTCTAGCACATATCAAAAATTCAGAGAGGTGTTTTTTGTTTATGCGGAGAAATTAAGGATTTATTTTTGCAAGTCGATAAAAATTTAAAAATGCTTTTTCATCAAGAAGAAGTAGTTCATGGTGACGTCACAAGAATAAATAACGGAATTTTTTTAAGCCTTAATAACCAGACTCTCAACCCAACCTCATCATAACAACAAATCTTACACAGGATTTAAATATAAAGGGAGTGAGATATTATTATTTTTTAATTTTTTTCTGAGTGAGGCTGGGCTTCCTTTTTAGTGTGGGTCGTCCTTGATTCATGTGATCTGACAGGTTCAATATCATCTAGCATCCCGAGAATGTTTCCGACTTCCTAGATCATAAAGGAGTCAAATAGATCCTACGTATTTCGAGGAATACCCCGTACGGAGGTGAATCTCAGTTTTTGGAAGTTAATTTCACGCGTATGGTGTCGAAATAGTGATTTATTCCATAAAGTATTTCCATTAGTTATCATCATCCTCATAGGTCCCCTAATTTTCGCCGAGGAAAGACCACCAACTAATCATCTCAACAACACGGAGAAAACATCCTCATGAGATCATAATTCTTGCCTCCAAATACCTGTGTTCTGACTTGAGAAATGGAGCTGTGAATCGCCTATAAGAATAATTATGATGCATTGCTATCTTACTCTAGTATTATTGTCCTTTGAGCATTCAAAGTCTAAGTACCAAGTTCTAAGGAATATAAAAAGAAAGAAATGACTCTCCAGTGACGTCATTGTAAGCGACTATTTTTATGAAGCATAAGATAGAATGACATCACTGGATATTTTTTGCTATATTTTCTTTTTATTTAGTCCCAATACTACTTAATTGCTTCACCAAGTGAGGCAGTCATTTGAACCTCCTTGTTAAGTGGCTCTATTTTTTATTTTTCTCTTGAGTGGCCAGTTATTGTATAGGTCGGTGGTTTATGTGTATGAAATACATGCTTCGTCTTCGAAAACAAAGTGGAAGACGAGAAGGATGAACACCTCACCCTAAGTGAAAACCTGGAGATAAAGATCCCAATAGGCACCGAACGGCTAGCTAGCTTACCTATCAGGGCACAAGACAGCAATCCTCGTCATGAAGTCCCCCTGGATCTCCAAAGGCTTCACCATCATATACTAAAAAGCTTTGTACGTATTCTTCCGGGAATTCAAGGAATGGAGGGAGGGGTGGAGGGCCTTCTACCGCTCACAACGCAATTTCAGTCCACATCAATTCGCGAGAAGGCGCCACACCATTCCACATTAATGCTCCAAGACCTATCATCATACCTATGCGAGAGGAGACCAAGAAGTTCTCTTCAGCCTTGTCAGGAAGGGGCCATAGCAGAGAAACACGAGCCTACGGCCGTCTCAAAACCCAGCAGTGGACTCTGACTATGTGTCGACCTAATTAATCTCAACAAACACGTCAAGAAGCCTGGACACTCAATCCGTTCAAAAATAAGTGATTTCAACCATTTCACTGATAACTAAGAGTTCCTCAGCTATAATGTATTTTTAGGTACTGCATTTATATACTCGAAGGTTTCATCTAAGTCCTGACTAAATAAAAATATAGTTTGTTGTGTTGAAACATAGCATATATATACTTGTCTCCATTGATATACCTTCTTATCTTTTCAGAAATTGTTCTCTATAACACTGGGAGTTCAGGAAACTGATCATCATTTGAAGGACACACGTCAACAAAGTGTTCCATTTCCAGAGGAAGGAAATTATGGAACTCATATGCCATATTCTCCTTGGCACATGAAAATGTGTTTTAACCGCCAACATGACGACGAAGTCAATAAACTGTGCAAGTTTTATTCTACTCTTTTAGACTTTCCTGATGAATGGCATTAAAAAAATCCATGGTTAGCATATACGATGATAAAAATTCACTGCGCAACTTCAGATCTCGGGCAACCTGCTATTCTTCAGTTCTCCGTGCAAAAACTGCGGAAGGATATTTAATTCAACTATACACGCCTTAGTAGACTGCCTTCATGTTCAGATTTTGAATAATGTTGGTAGCTCTAAATGTTAATGGACATAACATTGAGGTGAATGTAAAAGCATGTGTACTGTTTGGAGTAATGGAAGGCCAATCCCTGTCCGAGAATTTGAAGGCACTGGAGTGTACTTTATTGGGTGCTTAATCACTCATTGCGGATTCCTAATGACTGGCCTGCCGGCTGTGCCGTCGTACACAACATTTTGACAAGAATTCACCGTGACACAGCCTCGGATCAAGCATGGAGAAAGGAGTGGAACCTTAGGAGGACATGACTCCCCAGAGCATAGGTGCTCAGCCTATTCTCTTTGCATCAAAGAGGATGACGTGTCGGAGACAGACAGACAGACCCTCAAGGACCCCTCCTAAATGCTGGTTGCCTGGCTTATTCTGTCTGCATCAAAGAAGATGATGTGTCGGACACCCCGGAGGGAGGGGGGGGGGGGGTCTACTTGCCCA
>CP045899.1:24389030-24430789 GCA_013387185.1 Caligus rogercresseyi | reverse complement strand
TAATGTTTTTATCTATAAAAATATCCGTGTTTGGCGAAATCAGAACTTACAGAAAAGGATTGAAGCCTCACTGAACACTCACATGTGTACCTTCAGTGCTACGTAAAGCAGCTGCTTTTTTCTGTATGTTTTAAAAACCGTCACTGAGGAAAAACAGTCGCTTCCCTAGATATAGTTTGTGGAAAGAAGAGGTGTTATTTCCGGGATGGATAAGTATTAAGATAGGTTTTGAATTTATTAGTGTAATATCCAAGAATATTCTTATGTAATTTAAGGCCCTGATAACGACAGCACGAGGTCCCTGGTATCCTTCAGCTGTTGCCTCAGCCCAGCAACCCTTCTTCTGTCGATCCCGAGCAGCTCAGAGACCTGGGTGTTGCTGATGGTGTTTGCCCTTTATACAAAGAATCTGTATAACGGCACACCTGCGTTCTTGCTCGTTCCAGATAACAGGCTGTAGATTTCCATATGCGGCCATGGCGATGATAAAATTCAACTGAAATGATCTCTCATATGTTGGCTGCTAAAAAATCAGCTGTGCGGATAATGACGTCATCCTTGTTAAAGATGTCCTGAAAACCCTCGGATTTGATCTTACCACCCTGTATATATATATATATGAAAAAAAACAACAACATTCAACTGATGAATATATTTATTATTCTTAAATCCAATAGAAGAGATTAGATCATGTCAGTCAATCTAAATAAAATTGACATTCTTAAGCCCTTCTTCGCCAACTACTTTGATAGGTTGAGCTAGACCCCTCAAGCTTAAATGCATGTTTAAAGTCAACGGATATTGAATATTCATATATGCCAGAGGTTCTTTTTATTGAATAAAAAAAATAGATGAATTGCAATAATTTATTTGTAAAATATGTATGCTTATAAAAAATAAAGTCTACATTTAAATAAAATAACAACCTTTCATATTATATATCCTTTCACTATCATAAAGTATAATTTCATAAATATAAAGCTTTTCGAATAGGTGAGAATAAGTTGTCTTATTTGAAAGCGAAGGGTGTTAAGCCGCGTGTTGCTTTTTTTGTGATAGGCTTTATTTCATTTTAGAAAATACTCATAAGTATATCCTTTCTTCAAAAATATATATTAACTAGGCATATATACGCTGAGAGTGCAAACCTCCGCCGTCACGGGGTCCTTATGAGCCTTCCGAGGCGGATTTTTCACGACTGGGGCGGCGTAGAGGGACGGGGGAGGGTTCCCCTCGACGGAAATTCCGAGAGGGACGACGCTCTCGGCACCCGATTGCACAGCACAGCGACATCTATTGGCAGAGTAGGCTTACTTGAAATATTTATTAGCATTTAGCTCATTTTGCATCTTAAAGAAGCACTCAGAGATGCCAAAATTTAATCACTTGTTCTTTTGGAATTTCCAACAACTCCACAAAGTTTCATCCGAATCCGTTCCGTACTTTTTGAGTTATCCTGTTGACAAACAAACAAACCAACAAACCAACGCCAGTGAAAACAATACCTCCTTCGGCGGAGGTAACAAGGTTTAATGTATGTAAAAGGCAAATATAAAATTGGCATTAATTAATATGGACTACAAATGATTTGACTCAAAGTATACAAATCACATGGAACGAGATTTAATTTCATTTGAAAAGTTTTTTTAAACCTTAGATAATATTGTTGGAGATACAGTTCAGAGCAACGAACAAAGATATTCAAAAACCTACTCGCTGATCCCACAAGTGCCACATTTTTGAAGCATTCTTGAGTGCCAAATGCTTAAAAATATTAGTTAATGTTGGTACCTATACAGAAGCGAATGCTGCATTTCAATTTGCCAACTGCTGTTATTTCTTTCAACCAATCAACTTCAAGAAAAGATCCAGTTTCCTTAAATAACGTCAAATATTGACATCAAATTAGCTGAAGGCAATAATATGACACTCCTTGTAAAGCGTTAAAGTAAAGTAGCGGCTGCATAACATAAAATTCTTCCTTTTTTCCCAAAAGGAATTGACCAAAAATTTAGTTCTTCTTTAGTCCGACAGGGCGCTGCTTTGGTGCTAGAGCTCTTTGAAAATAATAACAAAGTCCTTTTATTATTCATATTGGAGACGTTTTTTATCTTGAAAAAAGGACTGGGATCTCGCACAATGTTGTAGGATTTGATATATTTCAAATCATCAAACTTAATCTCTTTAAACCTGTTTTAAATAGGATTGTGACGTAATTTCATGGACTATCGACATCTAACGTTAAAGGAAATAACCAAAATTTTGGCCCATTTTTTATTTTGTTTACTTTTTCCTTGCATGCGCTACTTTACTTTAACGCTTTAGTAGTAATGATTCTTATAGGACTCTGTCGTAGTCATGCTATGAAATAAACAACAAACAAACAAACGGAGGTACTAAATATGAGTCCCCTCAAGTCACCTGAGCCAAAAGAAAATTCTATAAATATTTTTGTATGAGAAGGAAAATCTTTCTTTTTTGGTGGTGTTAGTGGGAGTGACTTGATTATGAGACACACAATAAACATTTCTTTCATACTTTTATCTAAGAAAAAAAACGAAATAGGGCATTTTAATATATGTATATAAATCTATATATCCGAATAAATATGTGCTAGGAAAAAAATATATATATGTGTGTGTGCAGAGGGAGTTTCAGGCATTCTTTTTCGTTTGGTATGTACGTTGTTTTTGGGTCAAGGGAATAAAGTTCTTAAGAACATTCTTTTGTTAATAAATAAGCAAAAGCAATGCTTTTGTTTTATTTAAATTATGTAATAAAAACAAAATGATGATGCGATCCAAGGGCTGGGCAAATATAAACATAAAGTCCATTTATTATGTATATTTGGAGACGTTTTTTATATTGATATATTTCAAATCATCGAACTTAATTCCTTTAAACCGGTTTTAAATACGATATTGACGTAATTACATGGACTAGCGACATCTAACGTTAAAGAAAATAACCAAAATTTTGGCAATTTTTTTTACTTTTTCCTTGCATGCGCTACTTTACTTTAACGTTATAGCCGTCATGAACATACATTGTTCACCTGCAGTCTCGGATGCCAGGTGCGTTTTTACATTTTTGATATAACTATTATTATCATAAGTATCATTAATTTAACAAGAATTCTGCTAAAATACACATATATAAATATAGATGTGTTATGGCTTTCCTCTCTCGTCTCCTACTGATTATATTGTTGGTAGTATTGCATTGTGCACAATGGATTATTGCTGGTACAAAAATGCTAATAAATGCAATGGAGGCACGCAACAATTACTCAGAAACCTTTTGGGAATTAATTTAATTGTAATTGTTCTTCGACATGGTCCTTTCTCTACCTACTTTGTATGAGAAGGAGGCAATATATATGTATATATACAATTAGTGTATGTACGAAGGTAGTTTTCTTTATATATACATATATTGTGCTTTTTTGAAGGAAAAATATTATAATAATAAAAAGAATAAAGAAGCCTCAATCAAGTAATGGGTGAAGGTTTTCTTAAGATGAATAAAAAAGTAGAAATAGAAGTAAGGGGGGAAAAGATGAAGAAGAGTTATTGTGTAGTTTAGAGTTATATATCATAAAAATAAATACTGCTGTCGTGTTGTTTTTTGCTTTTATTTGTTGAAACACAGGACTTACAAATAATGATAATAATAATTTATAAGTTTCTTTTTCCTTGTTGATGATGTCTAAGGTACCTTAAAAACGTCCAGCTGACTTTTCGCTTGCCAGGGATTGTTGATGGTGTCAAATCGACAAGAGGGAAGAATAACGTTTTCTAACGTTATTGATCTCGCTATTGTTGCTACATTTATTTTTAACATTACTAAAAAAATGAAATAAGCGTACCCAGTATATATATATATATATATATATATATATATATATATCAGGAAGCGACCGGGTACCCGGCTGTTTTTTGAGCGTCCCGTCCTGGTCAGGTGTCCCGGTTTCTTTATACACAAACCGGGACTTAAAAACTTTATTTTTTTGTCATTCATAAAGGGGACGACGTTTTTTTTTTCAAAAAGGAATTACCAAAATATTATTCTCTAAAAAAACGTCATCACTTTTCCGAGACTTTTTTTTGAAAATCTTTTCTAAAAAATGTTGTCACTTATTTTTTGGAAAGTCTTTTCTAAAAAACGTCGTCAATTCAGAATGTCGAAGGAACGAAAATATATATTTAGTCCTGGCCCGAGTCCCAGTGAAAAAAGTGTCCCGGTCGTTTCCTGATATAGATATATATATATATATATATATATATATATATATATATATATATATATATATATATATATATATTATTAGGGAATTCTTATTTCACATTGTTTGGATTTTAGATTACAATTCTAGGATTATACTTAAGTGCATACATATTACCTTGTGAAAGTTTGAACAAAATTTAACAATGTTAAGTGTTACCTCAACGGATCCAAACGTTATAAAGTATTTTTTCGTTACCTCTAATGTATTCAAAACAAATGTTATAATAAAATTGGTGCAAAAATAGGTTGGATCACAAGGCTTCCAAATTAGTTTTATATACATACAAAAATATTTGTGAGACATTAGTTTTGAATTTTTCATGTTCAAAAAACCAAAATCATTATTTTCTAAATGTAATTATTTGCATATTTTTGTACGTATCTATAAAAACCTAATGTGGACTCCTTGACATCATATCTACAATTTGCAGCCAATTATTTTATATAGTATATTAACTTAAAGACATTAGAAGCGATGAAATTAAGAAAAAAATATAACATAACCCTAATGTGTATGTGTATATATATACATATATATGTGTGCGTATATATACTCATACATGTATATATAAACACACACACACACACACACATATATATATATATATATATATATATATATATATATATATATATATATATATAAATTATATATCAGGAAACGACCGGGACACTTTTTTTGCCGTAATCGGGCCGGGACTTAATATATATTTTCGTTCCTTCGACATTCTTAAGTGACGACGTTTTTTTGAAAATAATTTTTCAAAAAATTGTTTATGACTTTTTTTTAAGAAAAGAATTTCCAAAAGAAAGTGACAACGTTTTTTAGGATGACACTTTTATAAAAAATCTCACAAAAACAAGTGACGATGTTTTTTTTAGGAAGAGTCTAAAAAAAAGTGATGAAGTTTTTTTTTTAGGAAAGAATATTTCAAAAATTCCTTTCTTAAAAAATCGTCCTCATTTTTTTTGGGAAATTCTTTTCTAAAAAAAAATTATGAATGACAAACGAAAGAAAATATTGAAGTCCCAGCCCGGTGTCTAAAAAACCCGGGACGCTCAAGATACAGCCTTGACCCGGGCCGGGTACCCGGTCGTTTCTGATATATATATATTATATATATATATATATATATATATATATATATATATATATATATATAGATAGATAGATAGACAGATATATTCCAGTTGATAACTAGTTTTCCTTTTTCGTATCGTGACAGTTGAAATTGAGTGAACTCACAATTTCTCCCAATGACGTCAGAGAGAGTATCCCTTAGTATTAACCAGTTTTATATCGGAAAGCCATTGTTTATAGTGCTGGCATTTTTCATACTTGGATAAATGAGAAAATGACTAGCTTTTTCTTCGATTTTCCTTTCCAATAAAAGAGCAGAAGAAGATATAGTAAAAAGTATTATTACATTGCTTCTTATTATTATATATTGAGCTTCCTCCTCTATCTGCTCTACACAGAAAGAAGAGGTGAGATATTACTTTCAAGTAATACTAATATGTAATACATATTACTTTCGAGAAAAAAAAATATTAGATAGGTATTTTGATGAAAATTAATGAAGTGGAATGTATTATGTGACGTCACCCAGTGGACATAAAAATGCAAACTAGGTTTGGTGAGGATTTCCACAAAATCCTCTTTGAATAGCCTTTACTTACTATTGTTTCAGAATATCTAATATAAAGAAGTAAATATTTTAAGACGTTTTTTCTTGTCTTTATTCCTATAAAGGTTGTTATATCTAGATTTTATACCGAACTATTGCACCATAACAAAATTAAGTCTCCCTCACAGGGATCAACCCTTTCCAATAAATTTATTATGTCTGCGTTCTTTTTAAACGTCCTAAACAATAATATTGATTTTTTTTTTTCTTCTTCCTCTCTATTCAAGTCTATTGTTGTGTAGTTTGTTTGTTTGTTTGTTTAAAAAACATGGAGGATCACACGCTAACTAAGGAGGGAGAAGAAAAAATGCCTTAGAAATCGTTTCTTTTGTTAGAATAATTGCTTAATCGTTTGTGCCTTTTTCTTTCTTCTCCCTTGAGTATTATTATTATTATTATCTCTACACTGTAGCATATGCCTCATATTTTTATGACTGCTGCAGCTTCTAAGCCCCCCCCCCCCCCCCCTAAAAGGAAATGTTAAACATAACTTGAATGCCCACAATTAACTATATAAAAACAAGATGTTTTTAATAAACATTTATAAGTGCGGAGGATCCTTGTTGTTATTCTATTTCATGTTGCTAACGACTTTATATATATATATATATCATTATTTCAAAGTGTAATTAGTCGCGTATCTTTATACGTATCTATAAAACTTAATGTGGACTCCTGTAGATCATATGTACAATTTGCAGAGAATCATTTTAATATAGTATTTATCTTAAGGACATTAGAAGTGATGAATTAAGAAAAAAATGTAACATATGTTGCTTCTTTAAGAGTCTTTTTATTACTGAGAGCATATTTACAAATATACAATAACAAAAAGGACAGTGAGATATACATGTAAGGACAGATGAAACTCACGCACCAATACTTCCCCCTTCAGACTATTTGGCTTTAATTATATATAGATACAGACCTTGGTTTTACATCAATATCATTACGAAATTTTTACGCAGTTTTCTTATATTCTGTATGGGCCACTATAACAAGGGTCGAATGATGACTTAATTGGGGACTTAATAAATAAACTTCGTTTGCTTGCATTAGTTTTGAAGTTGGCTGTTTTTGTAAAATTGTCCTTTTTATTGTTTTGACTCGTGTTGAATTTAATTTACAGCTCCTTCGAGGGAAAAATTGTTCAATAGAACGAAGGTTGCCCATAGAGTTGTTCACTGAGATAACTTATCGCCATTCTTAGATGTTGTCCTCTAGTCTAAAAGAATACTAGGCCAAACTCTACCCAATTTAGTCCTGAATCAACAATTTTACATCTAATGGCCTCCTCAACGTCCTATGCTCCCTTTTGATTAGGCCATTACTTGTGGATGATATGGAGAGGACTAAATTGGGTAGAGGTTTTGCCTAGTATTCTTTTAGACTAGAGGACAACATCTAAGAATGGCGATAAGTTATCTCCAGCTGAACAACTCTATGGGCAACCCATTCGTTCTATTGAGACAATTTTTCCCTTTGAGAGGAGCTGTAAATTTAAATTCAACACGAGTCAAACAATAAAAAGGACAATTTTACAAAAAACAGCCAACTTCAAAAACTAATGCAGCAAACGAAGTTTATTTATTAAGTCCCCCCATTAAGTCATCATTCGACCCTTGTTATAGTGGCCCATACAGAATAATAAGAAAACTGCCTAAAAATTTCGTAATTGATATTGATGTAAAACCAAGGTCTGTATCTATATATAATTTAAAGCCGAAATAGTCTGAAGGGGGAAGTATGTGGTGCGTGAGTTTCATCTGTCCTTACATGTATATTTCACTGTCCTTTTGTTCTTGTATATTTGTAAATATGCTCTCAGTAATAAAAAGACTCTTAAAGAAGCAACATATATTATATTTTTTTCTTAATTCATCACTTCTAATGTCCTTAAGATAAATACTATATTAAAAGGATTCTCTGCAAATTGTACATATGATCTACAGGAGTCCACATTCAGTTTTTATAGATATGTATAAAGATACGCGACTAATTACACTTTTGAAATAATGTTTTACGGGGTACTTTAAATCAAAAAGACCAATTCAAAACTTTAATGTCTCACATATTTTGTATGTATATAAAACTAATTTGAAAGCCTGAGATCTGACCTTTTTTTGCGCCAATTTATTATAGGATTTGTTTTGAAGATATTAAAGGGGATTAATTGAGGAAAAAATATTATATAACTTTTGAATCCTTTGAAGAAACACTTAGATTTGTTACATTTTGTTCAAACTTTCACAAGGTGATCTGTATGCACTGAAGTATAATCCTAGGAGTTGCCGACTCCCAAATCCACAAAATGTGAAATAAGAATCTACCTATATATATATATATATATATATACTCTTATATATCTTTATATCTTCTATTTTTGCCCCGTCTTCATATATGAGCTTGATCATTATCAGAACAATCATGTTCATAAATGTTTTTTCTTTGTATCCCCTCCTTTTATACTACGTAAGCATTTCTCAATATATCTATGTTTTACTTCCCCTCAAGCACAAAGCACACAACCACAAAGCAATTTCTCTTGATTTGTTAGTTTGTAGAAATTATAGGATTTTATCCACAAATATAGAACTCTTATTTCTTAATGTTCCTAAAGAAAAAGGTTCCTTCATAATTTCTTCATTTTAGTTTGGGAAATGAACTTTATAATTTGTGAAATAATAAATAGACGAACGAATACATTATGTATGATTAAAAAAAAAGCAAATACTCATTTCCAAACTTATTGACGTTTTCGAAAAATTGTCATTTTTCCTTCGTTTTTCCAAAGTTATCGTTCATTTTGAATTGATATTTCATCGTTTGTTGTCGTTTTTTCAAAATAAATCATCTTTCTTTATTCCAAAAATATCTGGACTATTTGTTAGAATTAGTTCACTTCTATCAATTGTGTTGCCCATCGGACGTGTTTTTTTTTGCCCAAGCCCGATGGGTGTGCTGTTCGAATAGAATTTTATTCTTGGCCAACAGACTTCATTTTATATTTCAAACAATATAACAAACAATAGACATATTAATAAAAAACTTGGAAATACTTTTGAGTAGAAACCTCATTTATTACGAAATATATCCTTTAATAAGTTAAAGTGAAGTTTAACCATTGATAAAATCCCCGAAATATCGGTGCATGATGCACTTCTCCTTGCATATAATAGATGTGTGTTTTTATAACTATAGAATTAATAAATTGTTCATCGAGTCCAACATAAAAGGCCATAAAATCAGTTTTCTTTACTCAATAAAAACTGTAACTGTAAATTAAAAGATCACAAACGGATTTATATTAAAGGCGAAGATATGTGCAGTCATATAAAAAATGATCACTGGAGATATTCTTCTTCCAGCAAATAGAACATTTACATTGATCTTCCATAAAAAAATTGTCTTACATTTCGAGTGAACGAGAGAGAACGCGGCATTTCAGCCATTTCTCTGATGACGACAACATATCACTTCTCATCACATTTATAGCTTTAGTCACTGGAATATTTAGAGAACGTCTTTTTTCATAATTAATGTAAGGTTCCATTGTTGGCTTTAAACAAATTTTCCGCAGCTTGGAGGAAAAGGTTTCAGCCAGACGCATTCTGATTGGTACAGCAGGTCTGTCTACAGACTCGTTCAAGCCAAAATTAGACTGGAATTGCTTGAAAGCCATTTGTGTAGAAGCAAAAGGGAATCTGTCGTTTCGGGAGCAAAGTCAACTCCGACTGCATCCTTTAAATTCATGGAGCCTCTTGTAGAAAGTTCCCATCTAAGGCTTTTTCAATATGACTCAATAGTGCAGGTGGCTCCTTGTATAACTTTTCCAATGGTCATGAAAACTTCGATACTCTCTGCAACACCTCCCTCAGTCAGAAATATGCCTTCCTCGTATATTTTCCTCCAGAAATTAAAAAAGAAGTTCGATAATATGTCGCTCTAAAAATGGTTACGATGTTTTCTTAACAAAAAGAAGCGCAATTAACATTGCTTAAAACCATTCTGGATTAAAGTACATAAGAGTTCTTTCTCTTCAAAAATGAGTGACTAAAGGACAACACTACAAGGCTATGGAATTTCCTATTTTGGCGCCATAAATAGACATTCATGAAGAACCAACCTGCAAATTACTGTTGGATTTTTTAAACGAATGACAAGAAATTTGTTATTGTCGTTCGCCAAAAAATGAATCGTTCGTCGTTCAACGTTCGTGAACGATGATTACAAATGAAAAGACAAATCAACAAGGCTGCTCATTTCAAAATACATGATGATTGATATACACTGAAGTCTCAGGTCAATATGTCCATGTGATCAGAATCACATAATTTAATATTAATAACTGTAACTTTTGTGTTATCTATATATTTCTATATATTTGAAAGTTCAGACATATATATATATATATATATATATATCAAAGCTGCGACTACCGAATGTAAATCGGTATTTGATACTACCGACGGTAGATTTCAAATATAAACCGATTATACGATATTCGGTAGAAACTACCGATTACCAATCGGTACAGTATATTTGAAAGTATGACTTTTGCAGCATTCACATAGAAACATAAAGATATAGAGAGCTTATTCCCTTCAATAGCAGAGAAACATCGTTTAACTGTCGCTTTGCCCAAGCGCTCCCTTGTGTGAAGAACTTGAACTTCGAAAATAAATAAACAACTATAACTTATAGTATTATAGAGCAGATACATAAACATACATTCAATATAAGCCTATGCTATGGATTGAATACTAGAGTACTTGAATGTGCATTAATATCGGACAATAAGAGACAGTAAATGAAAAAAAATCTATAGCCTTCCATTTCTTACAAAATCCAAGTACATATATAATTTATACATGATTAGTATGTATTAATTTCAAATAATCTAAAATAAATTATAACAATTATGTACTTAATTGTCCTTTGTTATAAATTATCCGATATTAAATGCATATGAAGAAGTCACAGAGCAGAAACATAAATAAGTTTATCTCTTTTCTTATCTACTGTACCGAATATCGATCGATACTGTAGATATATAAAAAATCTATCGAATACCGATATCGATCGGTAGAAGGCAGGGACGGAGTGGCCACCGGAGTACCGGACTATTCCGGTGGGCCGTTGGCCTCAAGAAATATAAACGGCCGATGACAGCCTCCTAATGGTATTGTGGATTCAATGTTTATTTATCTCTTCATGACATCATGACGCCACAGCATATTGGGGCCTGTATAAGGTCGGCGAAGAGAATAATTGTCCAGTTGGATAAATCATTCCCATGGTAGAAGCTATATACCGAATACCGAACCGGTGGTAGATTTTTCTACCGAATCCCAGCTCTGATATATATATATATATATATAATTAAAAAGCAAGTTTTTTATTATTAAAATAAACCTAAATAAATAGATAAACTGTAAAAGTACAAATGAAGAAAATCCAAAAATAGTTGGAGATACATAATATTGAAGGTTTAAGGAGTTATAAAAATTGAACTATGCAAATGTAGGGTGTTAGTCCCTCAGTGGTCCCAGTTGTGGTTGATATATATATATATAATATAACATTTTGCCCTTTAATTGGTAGCTTTTTACATGCCTTCGGATCAAAATATTTCTATATTTATTCATAATGTATTATTTTTCTTCTATTAGGCAAAAAGCTTCACTGACTTCCAATATGTCTTCAGAGCAAATTCTTAACGACCATCTTCCGGTGTATGTAAAGGGGGAAGGGGGACTCTCTTCATGCCTGTGCCTTACTGAGCAAGTCTTTTTGTTGTTGTTGTTGTTGTTGTTGCTTTTTCCCTAATTTCCTTTTATTTTTTTCTTAGAAGCAACATAAAAAATTCAGTAGTTGTAGTAGCAGCATTTCTCTATAAGACACAGGAAGAATCATATTTATCATTGCTGCCATCAACCAGTGAGTGACGGAAATCATTCAGGAGGCTTCCTTCCTTCCTTCTTTCGTATAAACATCCTCCTACTATGATAGTGTCATTCTAGTGTACCATGTTTGTTGTTGTTTTGACTAAGCCTTCATTTCTTTTGAAATAGGCCTCTGAAAGGATAATTCCTGACATCTGTAAGTTAGATAAATCATATATATAATTAAAGTAGTATATATATATATCAGACTTGTTGACGTTCGCGAAAAAATTGTCATTCGGTTGTCGTTTGTCAAAAGTTATCGTTCGTCGTTAATTAAAATTGAATCGCTCGTTGTTCATCGTTCGTTTGTCGTTCGCCATTCTCAAAAAATTGACGACGTTTTTTAGAAATAAATTTATGAAAAAAGTGATGACTTTTTAAAGAAAGAAATTTTCTGAAAAAAATGATGACTTTTTTTTTAGAAAGGAAATTTGTACTATGAAAATGTAAAATCTTTGTCTTTTTTTGCCGCCAAAAACGAACGACGAACGATAAGGAATTTCCTTATGGTTCGTCGTTCGTCAAATAGATTCTATCTCTATGATCAGCTTACGATGACGTAGTTCAAATTACTTGTTTATAGTGGACACACCGAATCAGCTACTGAATGTTTCTATGCTATTGAAAGGAAGAGAATACGTCATTGTGTATGTTTATATCTCTATGATATATGTCTATGATCAGCTTACGATGACGTAGTATAATTACTTTGTTTATCTTGGACACACAGAAAAAATAGAACGCTGTTTCTCTGCTATTGAAGGGAATCAGCTCTCTATATATTTATATCTCTATGGTAGATTCTATCTCTATGATCAGCTTACGATGACGTAGGTCAAATTACTTTGTTTATTTTGAACACACAGAAACAACGAACGCTGTTTCTCTGCAACTTTCCTGCTTCAGAATTGTTTCCTTCATTTACATACATTGATGCTTATATGCAGATTATTATTCTTTGATCAAATACCTTCCCTTTCACAACAACCAAAAAAATATAGATATATAAAATATATGTTATATATATATATAAAATATATATATATATATATAATATATATATATATATATATACTTACTTTAATTAATTAAATATATATACAGGGTTAGGCAGAATTAGTGAAACATTTGAATGACGCACTAGCTCCGAAAATACTTAATTTAGAAAATTATTATTTAGTAAAGTTTGTTCACCACAAATACTTCAAAATATGTTTTTTAAAATTATTCCACATGTCCACCATTTGCACGAACTACAGCCCTAAGTCTCTTGACCACACTAGTGCCGCTGTTACGCACTATCTCCTCGGGACTCTTGTTCCAGGCAGCCCCTAAAATTGGCTGGATATCAGTCCCGCACAATCTTTGCAGTATGGGTCGGAGCTCGTCTTGCTGGAAGGAGACAGAGACTCCACCAAACTTTTTCTGCATCCACGGGAATACTTTGTTCTTCAGGAGGTCCAAGTAAACAGTCTTGTTGATTTTAACCCCGTCTGGAATCCGGAGCAAGGGTGATTTCTTGCCATTGGATTCCACTGTCCCCCAGACCATCACAGATGCCGGCTTCTGCATCCAGTAGACGTTTCTGGTATTCTCTGGGATCTTGGAGGCATCTCTAAGCTTATTTGTTATCTTGAAAAGTCTCTCATCAGAGAAGATCACAACAACACTAGGGTTATCCGCGTACCATTTGAGCAGCAACTTTAATTTAGCCTTCCTCTTGACCCTGGTGGCATCGTTTAGTAGATGTATCTTCCTGTACTTGAACAGCTTCATGCTGAGGTCAGCTTTGACCACAATACCGATGGTCCTCGGAGATACGTTGTACTCTTGAGCCATTATATTAATGGAGTGGGCCGGGTTATGAAGTATTTTGCCGGCTACGGCCTTGCTCAGCCTTGATGTCCTCACTTCCTTCCTTGCCCAGTTCTTCTTGTGGGTTGGCCCGTCTCTTTGATAACTTTTTTGGTTCGCCAGATCCCAAGGTGCGGCTTACCCCAACCATGTTCATGATAGCCTTCTGGGACTGGCCAGAGTCCAACAACTTGAGAACGGTCGTTCGCTTGCTTTGAAGGTCCATTTCGTCGTTGTTTTTAAACAAATGTTGTGAAAACAACAAAGTAGGTGTAAAAATGTCCGCAAAATATAATTTTATATCATAACAAAATCTCTCAGATTCATATTTAGAAAGATATTGTACTGTCCAACCCTGTACTATATATATATATATATATATCAGACTTTTTGATCTATCGTTTATTTGTTGTCGTTCGCGAACGATGAACGACGAACTACAAAGGTTTGACGAACGACAAAAGAAATACAAAGATTTTTAATTTTATGGGACCAATTTCCTTTCTACAAAAACGTCATCACTTTTTTCAGAAATGTCTTTCTAAAAAAGTTATCACTCTTTTCAGAAATTTCTTTCTAAAAAAAATTTTGTCAATTTTTTTCAGAATGGCGAACCACAAACAAACGATGAATGACAAACGATTCAATTTAAAATTAAAGATGAACAACGAACGATAACTTTTGGCGAACGACAATTTTTTGCGAACGTCAACAAGTCTGATATGTATATATATATATATATATGGAGGAAACGAAAGGATACCCAGCCGGGTCCCGGCTATTTTTGAAATGGTTGGCCCTGCCCGGTGTCTAAAAATCACCAGGCCGGGACTTTAATACTTTCGTTCATTCGTCATTCAGAAAGTGACGCCGTTATTTTAGAAAATGATTTTTAATATGTTTAAAAAATATTTAAAAAATATTTTCTAAAAAATGTCGTCACTGTCTCGAGGATTTTTTTTATTTTTAAAAAATAATAGGAAAAAATATTTTCTAATTGTCAGAATGACGAATATATTATAGTCCCGACCCAGCCCGGCTTGAAAAAACTAAGTCCCGGCCCGGGTCTCGGCGGGAAAAAATGTCCCGGTCGTTTCCTGATATATACATATATAAATATATATACCGCAATATATATATGGACCGAAATGGACTGGACCGGACTAGGCTTCAGTCCTTGGTCCTTGATAAGGACCGACAGAACACTAGTTATAAGACTACACTCTTTAAAAAAACATAGATGAACAAAACGTTTTATAATGCCATTTCTTCTTAAAGCCAAGTCTTAAATATGATATATATATATCATAAATTTGTGAAAATATATTATAGTTTGATTATATTTAAAAATATAACATGCCAATACAAATATATATACTTATAATTCAAGAAATCCCATATTTTCTATACAATAAATAGTAAAAAAGTCATTTCTCATTCAAATAATAATTCATCATAAATCACATCATTCAACATGACAATGCTGTAATCAATGAGCCTTACTATGACTATTTTATATTATCCCTCTCTGAAATAAAAAGCTATAATATTTACGAAGTAAATTCTATATCACAATTAAAAGGGGTGCGATAGCTGCGTGTGTTAAGGCGTGTTCAACTCTCAATGTTGGGGGCGCAGGTTCGAATACTCCCGAGAGGGGATGGTCATTTTTGGTCTACTCATTGATAAGATTCTAGGTTGGAGTGACTAATTTACATGCTAGTATGCTTATTTATATCCTGTCGGATACTGCAATTATATCGAACCATATTGGCAAAAAAACCTTATTAAAAGTTGGTGCACTTTGGATTCAAATATCCCTATAATATATGTTTTGATGATGAATGGTAATAATTCTATCAATTTCTAACATATATATCCATGACAACTAACAAGAAGCTATTGCTATCGTTAACATGTTCGTAAGACAAATACTTATATATAAATATATAAAATATAGGAAGGTCATTCTTAGAAAATATATGTTTAATGTTTATTAATATGTTGAATATTACTATATTGATTCGTATATTCATAAAAATGTTGTTTGTCCAAGCATTATTTCTAATCAAATTAAAGTATAAGAATAAATATGCTCTGATTGATAGCAATAAAATATATGCAAATCATCTAATATCTAAATTGTTCAGCTTCTTTCATGTACATTTTTATGATTTGGTTTTAGGTATGTCCACACATCAACAACGAATGATGGTAAGATTTTGTACAAGTTTATATATATATAATTAAGGCGCAAATGACTAAATACTACTAAATTTGGCCAAGTTATCTACTATAATACATATCGTTTTGCTGTAAATTGGTGCGGAGGTTTCCTCTCGGAATTTCCGTATGGGGAACCCTCGACCGTCTTCTAAGCCTCCCAGTCGTGAAAAATCCGCATCGGAAGGCTCAGGACGGACGGAGGTTGCACTCTTGAGTGTATATATGCCTCTAGTTTCTAATCAACTGAAAAATAAGAATAAATATGGCTCTGATTGATAGCAATAAATATATATGCAAAATATATAGATCTTAAATGGTTCAGCTTCCTTTCATGTACATTTTATGATTTGGTTTTAGGTATGTCCAACATCAACAACGAATGATGTAAGATTTTGTACAAGATTATATATATATATATATATGATAAATAAATGCAAAATAATGATAACTATATTTTTAGATACTTATTTTTTTGAATATATATATATATATATACACTCACATATATAATATATATATATAATATATATATATATATCTATATATATATATATATATATATATATATATATATATATATATCAGGAAACGTTTTTTGAGCGTCCCGGCCTGGTGGTGTCCTGGTTTTTTTTAGACACCGGGCCGGGAAATTAATATTTTTTTTCGATTGTCATTCGAAAGTTTTATTTAGAAAAGTATTACCATAAAAAAGTGGGGAAGTTTTTTTTAGAAAGGAATTTTTGAAATACGATACGTCATCACTTTTTTGGAAATTCTTTTCTAAGAACCAGTCGTCACTTTTTTTTAGACTCTTTTCTAAAAAAACGTCATCACTTTTTTTAGATTCTTTTCTAAAAAACGTCATAACCTTTTTTTTTTTGAAATTCTTCACTTCAGAATGTCAAAGGAACGAAAAAATATATTATGTCCCGGTCGTTTCCTGATATTTTATATATATATATACATATCTATATATATAACTATATATATATTGATGAATAAATGCAAAAAAAGAGAACTATATTGTTGGAAACTTATTTTTTTGTATATTTTTGTGAATAAGTAACACAGCAGGTCAATCATTGTTTGCATTTAACCATAGCATTTATTTTATTTCATCACGAACACCTGCCATCCTGCCATGTACAGGAAATACTTCCTAAATTTATATGATGAGTTAGTCAGAAAATGCTCTGGATAAATAGCTTCAAATATCATTCTTTTGTTTATTCGAAATAGCATTTTCTAAAATTAGTTTCTGGTTCTTCAATGCCTGCTGAATAAGAGTGTTTTTATGTATATACGAAACAAAACGAGATATACAAGTTTGGAAATATATATTTCATAGAAAATACCTTCAGTTCATATTTCAAAAGTTTAATTTCTCTTTTTTTATATCAAAAACACATTAGGACTATTAAAGATTTAGTACCAAATATTTTAAAATTGCATTTATATTGAGGAAAGGAGAGGTGATCTAATTGTGGAAAACATACTACTTAAGTTAACTGCATAACTTTGGGATCCGTTAATTCGATTTCAATCATTCACATGATGATCTGTATGCACAAAGGCTTAATTCTAGGGGGATCCCGGCTCTCAAATTCGAAAAACGTGAAAGAAGAATCACCCATATATATATACATATCATAAATAATATATATATATACATATATATATTATATATATATATATAATATATAATATATATATATATATATATATTATATATATATATATATATATATTCAGAGCTGCGACTACCGAATGTAAATCGGTAGTCGATACTACCGATGGTAGATTTCAAATACCGAACCGATATACGATATTGGTAGAAACTACCAAATACCGTACTGATTGAAAATCGGTACGGTATATTTGAAAGTATGACTTTTGTACACATTACATAGAGATATAAAGATACAGAGAGCTTATTCCCTTCAATAGCAGCGAAACATCGTTCAAACTCTCGCTTTGCCCAGCGCTCCTTGTGTGAAGAACTTGAACTATGAAAATAAATAACAACTACAACTTATAGTATTATAGAGCAATACATATATATACATTCAATATAAGCTTATTCTATGCATTGAATACTAGAGTACCTGAAAGTGCATTTAATATCGGACAATAAGAGACAGGGAATGAAAAAATATATAAGCCTTCCATTTCTTACAAAATCCAAGTACATATATAATATATATAAGATTAGATGTATTAAATTTCAAATAATCTCTAATAAATTATAGCAAATATTGTACTTAATGATCCTTTGTTATAAATTGTGTGTATTTAACCTCACACACGCACAGATAGGAGAAATATTTTATTTAGGTTGTTAGGACTGTCTTTGACATCCAAGAGAAGTAACACGTCATTATATCCGTCAGTTTTAGATGCACAATGATTGTGAGCTGCTAAGAGATAAGTTTTAATTTATTGTCATGTATATATTTTTTTAAAGCAAAGAATTTGCATTAAATTTTGTTTGCGGAATCAAATTTCTGTTGAAGAATCGTTGCAGATGCGGCAGAATGCCTAGGGTTATTAGGTTATGCTTTAAAAATATTTTTTTTTCTCATAAGCACGGTCTTTATTGAATAAAAATAATACATCATATAATGTAAAATAATTAAAAAAAGGAAATTTGTGTTAGGAATAACATTAAAAAAAAAAATTGATCTTTTGATATGAGAATATACGATTACCATTTGGTAATGCTGTTAATGTTACCTGGATAGAAAGAGAGAAAGAGAAGGGAGAGAGTATTTTGCCTCACTTCTCTCCCTTCTTTTTTTCTTCCTATCCAATATTCTCATATCAAAAGATTTTTGGGGGAGAGTACGTATTTGCTTATATCTCTTAAAGTATAGCGATTTTTAGAACACCAAACATATCAAATGAAAGCTTGGTTAACCAGCTTTAATATTTTGGTATACTAAATCATGTCAATTTAATAAGTAGAGATTTATATGTACATTAAAAAAGCCTATTTCGCGTACAAAATGACGCATATAATGGATTATGTCATGCGTCAGAGACACAGTAAATTTTGAGAGTATACCTTGACGCAAATCTAAGAAACAATTTTTTTTTTTCATAATCGATTTCTTATAGGTCAATACAGGCTCTGAATCATATGATGTAAACTCAGATTGTACTGAATTGTGAATGATAGAATGCAACCAAGGTCATTTTTGGATTTATCATCTAAAGTTTTACTAAACTTAAAAGTACTATTTTACTCTGAAGCGAAACAAGTCATCTTCTACAGGCGAGTGAAGTTAATTGATACAAAAAAGCTATGAAATAAGCTAACAATACTCACTCCCTTTCTTGCTTTGTTTTTTACTGAAAACTTTGTTTTTAAAAAAACATTAAACATACGTTTGGTAGTAAATTAGATTTCCTTTAAATTAATAATTATTATTGAAGTCTGTAACGTCCACCATTTTGAAGAAATTTGCGGAAAACTATATTTTTACTAAATTTTTAAAACTTTGACCTCGTTGCGCGACCTCGTAATGTTGACCGATTTTGTTCAAACTTTGTATGTCGTCTTCTTTTATCACCAAGAAACAGAAAAGAAAATCCACAATGTTTTCTAACATTTGAAAAAACATTGAAAAATATATACAACCTAATATATATATATATATATATATATATATATAATATATATATATATATATATATAGATATACCTATGTATATTTGTACCACTTAGTAAAAAATTGGTAGGCCTGAAGTATGTTCTCGTTTTTCACCAATCTTTTTCGTTTCAAATCTTCTAACTCACTAACCACTAACATTCCATTTTCATACTTAGCAAATAATAATAATATTAATGATCTTTAGCTGCATTGAGTAGAGAAAATTATGGTGTATTAATGAGAGACGGACTCAAAATTAATGGATCCCTAGGAAGAGGAAAAAAACATTCATTCTGCACGTATGGCAATCTACATTTATATAATTTGTGATCCGGCAACTAGAAAATTCTCCCTACAAAAATGAATTCAAGAAATGGGATATAACGTTTTCGTGCCTTTTTTCGTACTATGTATCGATAGAGGAGATACCATTTGATTTAGAAAAGGCATAAATTATTATATATCATTCCCCCCCCCTCCCCCCCCCCATAAAAAAAGTGAGACCTTTTACTTGAATGTGATTGGTTGATAGAAAATTAGCTAAAAAAATTAGCTATTTGCTTGCAGTGCAAATCCTTTATAAATAAAAAAAACTTCGAAAGAGAGTGCGATAGCCATGTGTGTTAAGGCGTGTTCAACTCTCAATGTTGGGGGCGCAGGTTCGAATACTCCGAGAAGGATGGCCATTTTTGCTCTACCTCATTGATTATACCTTGGTTCGAGGGACTAATTTTAATGCTATAATGCTTATTTATATCCTGCCGGATATTGCAATTCTATCGAACCATATAGGCAAAAAAATAAATAAGAAACCTCGATTTCTTTTAATACTTTTTTTAAAGATACAAAACTCGAAATATATGTCAGGAGACGAATATTTCCCGTAGCGAATTTTAATTCATTTAAACTTTCATACATCTTTTATCGGTAACTTTATTGATGAAAACAAGTATTATATCACAAACGTAGTATATCGGATTAAGCCCATCAAGGGGGTCTATCTAAGAGCTAAACAAAAATAATAATGTCTGACATAAATTAATAAAAAATAAAGTAAATTCTAAGAATAACATTTAAATAATTGATGTTCATTTTTGTCATTTTCATATTTCATGAAAATAACAACATCTCTTGTTGCTTTTAAAAGTATCCTTGCTTAGCATTCCTTCTGCGCAACAGACATTTCATTATTCTCTGAAAACATATAAATATTAAATCTGCTTATATTATTATTCTAAGCATACCAGCGTTTTTTATATCTAGCATATATTTATTTTCTCCAATTTGCCCCGTTTTCTTCCTTTTCTTTTGTACGTGTATTACTCAAGTATTTCTTCAATGCATCAAAAAAAAATATTCCCATGAATAATTCATATATATATATATATTTAGAAAAACAAGCATGGGAAATAAATTATTCTTTTTGAATAAACAGGGTTCCCTTTGCCGATCTTATAGGACTTCTTTCTTTCTTTCCTATTCACACTTTTGCCCTAGGTGACGAGGCAGTTATATATATATATATATATACTATATATATATCAGAACGACCGGTACCCGGCCTTGTCTAAAAATCACCGGGCTGGGACTTAAATTTTTCAAGCCGGGCCAAAAATGACAAAGGAACGAATATATAAAAGTCCTGGCTTGAAAAATTTAAGCCCCGGCCCTGGTCCCAGCAAAATAAGTGGCCGGTCGTTTCCGATATATATTATATATTATTATATATATATATATAATATATATATATATAGATATATATATATATATATATATATATATTAGATAGATAGTATATATATATACTATATGTATATATAGAATACTATTATATATAGAATATATAGATATATAATTACTATATAGTATATATATTAATGTTATCATACACCCAAAATACAAGATCAACTAAAGCAATAGTACAAGTTTGCTATTTGTCCAAATAAACAACTCAAGCAGATATGAAAAATTTATGCTCTATGTTATGAATATAAATGCAATAAATAACATAGTCTTCGTTTAAGGATGTGGTACCAATAAGTTTACTTTTCTAAATGGTGGGAATATTTATGGATCCATGGAACTAGCAATAACTATTAAATTGTGTTTTTTTCGGTAGTTTTATTGCCCAAACTCTTATTTAAAAAACAATTATTTGACATTTCGCTGAAGGAATTACATTAGAATATAATTTCTGATATATATATAACTATATTTGTAAGCAAATAAAATATAATTAGAGCGTAATCAGATTGGTCGGGTTTAATTTTGTCAACTCCGGCATGTCTTGGATTCTTTGTCTTCAGTTTTTCTTATGTATAAACTAGCGGATGTTACCTGGCACTGCCCGGGATTTTCTAACTTGACAATAGTCTGGAATAGAAAAAAAACATTCGAATAATTTTTGTGATGTCATGTTTTTACATGTTAAAATCAGTTCCTTACAAAGTCGTCATTGAGTATTCATTGACATTTTTTCCGGTTTGTATTCCTTAAAGCTGGGTGTTTAAACAACGTAAAAATAAGTTATTTTTAAGTCATTTCATTGGGAACAGGGAATGCCGAAGATATGTATGGTAGCGCTGAATATCAGAGTATTGTTTTTTTCTTTGATGGGGGGGGGGGGGGGGGCAGCAAAATAAAAAATTTAAGAGAGGATGTGAATTCATATCTCTATAGAGAAAAGTTTAGAGTGATGTCACATCTTTAGGCATTATTAAAATTTGATACTTATATTGGGGGAAAGACGGGGACAGAAAAAAACTTCTTTTAAGTCATCATATAGAAAACGATTTTTCCGGAAACACTCAAAAAAACAAAAACACGTCTTAGTACCTCAATCTCATCAACAGAAAATTTGGTCCAAATCTAATTTAGCAATTATAAAAAAATCGACAAAAAACGTTTTGGCGCAATAAAATAAGCATGACGATGACGAATTTTCCAGGAATTGACAACCCCACCAAAACACTCCCTGAGTTATCAAAACTATTCACTGAAAATTTCGTCAAGATCTAATTAGTCCTTCGGGAGATACAGGGAAACGAACGAACGGAATTCTTTTTTATTAGTATAGATAATCCAGTAGCTTTCTTCGTTTGGGATAAGCACCCTCTTCATTTGAATATATTGTAGATATGTTTTGTACAACCATCACTCCTTTGTCCTCAGATTATTATTCAGTTTTTGCTTTTTAGAATCCTGATTTCCGTACTTTCTTTTTCCTTTATTTCGATGGACCCTTAGGGGTCCAAGGACTCTCCCTTTTAAGGCTTAATCCTATTATTCACACGGAATTAATTTAAGGCCTCATTCATCTCACGTTTAGATCATCATTATCCCTTATTGTTAGGGGGCCAATCAATGGGTTTTCCCTTTTTCTTTAATTCACCAAGTTCCATAGTGTCCCTATGTTCCTATATAATACCCACCTAAACTACTACGCCCCTTCGTTTATAAATAAAAAGTCACTCAATGATATTACTAAAGAAAAACAGTTCCCTTAATGTTCTCAAGTTGTTACTTCAGCAGTTTTTCAACTCTCTTGATGATAGTAGCACACAAAAACATGGAATTAAGATGCGAGTCCCTCCCCCCAAGAAGTCAAAATGCCTTCCCACAAACAAACTGAGGGACTCCTTTCAACTTTTCTCTGGTTGCCGTATATTTAACTATATATTTTTATTCATAAATTTTACCATTCAGTTAGATTTTACATATTAATGAGCACTATTTTTTTCTATTCCTTTATTTGTTCAGAGAGGACATATATATAAAATGGATTACATACATGTATAAAGTAAAATAAACATTATAGTTTATGATAAAACTCTGAACAAAGACATTATCGACTATAGAACACTATTAAAAACAGATAACAAATTAAATGTGAATGATTATTTATAAAATTTCATAATTTTTTGATGAACTTAAAATAGTGATTTGATGCTGATGGGTAAAACTTTACAATGCTGGCGGCGCTGGTCCAGGAGTCATCTAAAAGGGAAGGTATTTTGAGTGCCAGGGTAGAATAACGTCCTGCAGCTAATATTATTATTTTCCTCAAATCCTCGTTCCCACTACTCTGTTGTTTGTGACACAGTTGGCAATCAACGCCTTCGAGTTGAGAATGGCGAATCCAATCGACTTTGCCTTGGGTGACTGGGGCCAAATTTTCTTCGCCAATCAAAATAAAACAATTCCTCTCACATAATTGTCTCCACTTTTATCCAGGCCTCTCACATTGAGAACCACAATTTTTTTGGAGGATGGATACATAAGGACAATCCATAAAAGCGTGTAGTACGGTATTATACAGTTTGCCACAGTTTATGCGATGGTTTGAGAAATAGATACAGTTACCAGAACTCTGTAACTGCGCTGTAAATTTCTTTCCATCATGGATTCCCGTCAAAGAATGTAAAATTATATTTCTCCATTTCTCAAGGACGCATTACTTATAATTTCATTTGTATTAAATGTCTTATAAATTTTTTATTGCGTGACCATTGACGTTTGATTTTTTTAAATCAGCTTGAATGACATAATCACGGCTATATTTTATGGCATTTTGTCATTATATTATGACAATTTTAATTTTCCCCCATCTTTCCTCTATGACTGGCTTCAAACGTGTGAGTTGTAAATTGATCCATTTATATAAATTAAAAGGTTTTTTATATGTTGTGTCATATCTTGGTAATACTTTAGTAATCTTTCGTTGTCTTCGATCTATAGTCATGGTCCATTTAATGTCATTTATGATGAAACAAATAAAAGTTAAGTTATTTCCCGAATATCATATTTCATAATTATGAATACTTTATTCACATTTCTCGCTAACCCAACAATGCCTAATATTTTTCATTTAATTAATCCTTTTTATCTTTATTTGGTACGTCTATCAGTCAAAGGGAGAATCTAAATATCGTCAAGGTTGATTATATATACACACACACATACATATTTATTGTATATACATATATATATAAATATATATTATATTATATATATATACATATGATATAACATATATAAATATATATATATGTATATATATATATATATATATATATATATATATATATAGATATATATATATATATATATATATGTATATATATATATATATATATATATATATATATATATATATATATATATATATATATATATATATATATATATATATATATATATATATATATATATATATATATATATATATATATATATATAGGAAACGACCGGGACACTTTTTTTTGGTCATTCTCAAGTGACGACGTTTTTTTTAGAAAATTTCCTAAAAGCGAAAACAAATTCTTAAAAAAAGTGACTACATTTTTTTTTAGAAAATATTTTTTTAATATATTTATAAAATTTTAAATATTTGTTTCTAAAAAAACGCCGACACTTTCAGAACAAAGAACGAACAAAAATATTAAAGTCCCGGCCGGGTGATTTTTAGACATCCGGCCGGCACACTCAAAAAACAGCCGGTACCCGAGCCGGGCCGGATACCTGGTCGTTTCCTGATATATGTATATATATCCATGTAAGAGATTATGATACCATCACAGCACTCTCCCTGTTTCGTAATAATTAGAGAGCGGAAAAAATGTGAATCACATAAAAAATATTTTTTTCACATATTTTTCAATTTTTAACAAATAAAAGTAAATGTTTAGTAAATTTAACAGAAATCACATTTTGCTCAATAATATCCATAAAACCAAAAGGGTTTTTAATCTATTTTTGTAAAAATTGTTGAACTTATCACCTCTTGCATAATTAATATATTTTTTCCTTCATTCCCTTCTTTTGTTGATTTTTGGAGGGAAATAATGCTCGCCAAAATTTATGGTGTCTTTTGAATAAATATACTTCTAGTGAGGCGTTTGGTCAATCCACGTTTTCCCTGTAAAAAGGAAGAGTTGTGCTTATTCTATATATTTGATTGATAGCAATCGTTGTTATTGTGCTGGACTCTATCACTAAGCTGACCCCTATTAGACACAAGTAAGGAAAACTTTATAAATAGAGCTTTGGTGGTTACAGTAAGCCCGGGCTGCCAAGGTATTTCAATTCAATAATAAACAAATTACACCCCTTCCGTTTAACAGCAAATTTGCATGTAGATTTCATCGTTTTTTTCTCCTTTTCTTTTACTAGAATCATTACAAAAACCTCCCTTCTCTCGCAACAGATAGTTATTTGCATTTTTGTTTCATGGAAGGTTTCACAAAATCCTCATTCCAATGGCCCTTTTATTGATCCACAATTTTTTCTCAATTTTTTTAAAGCTAATACCTTTTTACCATCTTGTTCATTGTCATTAAAAAATATTTGATGAACTTACTCATTCTGCTATTCACAGAAATATGTCAACCCATCTAAACTGACTCAAGGTATGAGGCAAGCTTGGCAAAAATTATCGCGACTGACGTAGACAATTTGCTGACGTGAATAGTATCATTTCTTTGGTAAAGAAAGTATTCTTTAAAGCCCCATCTCGACGAGCTTTATTCATAAAATGTTGCCCTGGCCTAGAGCTCCCCCCTGATCCAATTATGACCAGATAGGGAACCTGGTGTTTGGTATGGTCAAAATTTCGAGCAAGTCAAAGCAGTCGTGGATATATTTGACCCTGACGCTGCCAAATGTATATCCAATAGTCAGCGGGTTTTTAAAACGAAAAGCATCGTAGTTGTCTTAACATTTATTGCAAGTCATTTATCGTTTCTGCCAGATTCGATTACCAGCCTGGAGACCGCAGGATTTACACTCAAAGATGGACTCAAAATCTTGAGTCCAACTTCTGCTGAGGAAAGAATCCGCAAGATTCCATGTGACTTCGGAGAGGTTTTTAAAAACTAAACTGGATAACGTTTTAAAGAAAATCCTGACTTGTCAGCATTGAGGCAGTTACCATAGTTGCTGCTAGGCAAACCAGGAGTTGCTGTTCCAGATGGGATGAGATCAATGGATTGAGCAATTCTAAAATACTGTCCCATTACCTCGGTAGATGTGGAAATATCATTTTCGAGGTTTAAAAATGTTTTATCCGAACGTCGCCAAAACCTCAGCAAGAAAAATTTGGCAGATAATATTGAATGGGATTGTTTTTATGGAAGATGAATTGCTATTTCATCAGATTTGGAGTCTAAATAAATAGCATTTTTTTTAACATTTTTTGCTCATTTGGGTAACATTAAATTAACATATTTTGGCAAAAACCATCAAAAAAAATTCCGCTCTTTAGTAATAATCAATATAAAGCCTCACTCTCTCTCTCTTCTGTTCTTTCTGTTCCTATTCCCCCCCATCCCTCCTCCCATCAATTTAGAGAATAACAAACACAACAAATTCAGAAACTAACATAGTTGCTTCAGCACTCTACATCCCTTATGATCAAAGTCCATTTGCATAGACAATTAGTTTTTTTTCTCCATGATAACATTCTTCTGCTTCAATTGATGTTCACCCGCAAGTGAAGTGATGCTTCATTGCATAATGATTTTTCTCATTCATTAATCCCTTTCATTATTTCTTTCAACCAATCAGGCTTAAAAAAGATTTCCTTTTTTGTTATCCTTATCTAAAGCGTTAAAGTAAAGTAGCGGCTGCATAACATAAAATTCTTCCTTTTTCCCAAAAGGAATTGGCCAAAATTGTAGTTCTTCTTTAGTTCGACAGGGGCGCTGCTTTGATGCTAGAGCTCTTTGACAATAATAACAAAGTCCTTTTATTATTTATATTTGGAGACATTTTTTATCTTGAACAAAGTGTTTTTGAGTATCTTAAGCCCTTTAAAACGAGTTTAAATAGGATATTGACGTAATTTCATGGACTAGCGACATCTAACGTTAAAGAAAATAACCAAAATTTTGGCCAATTTTTTGAACTTTTCCTTTTATTTACTTTAACGCTTTGTCCTTATCTACATATTCAGTCTCTTTTTGAACTTTTTCCTTGCATGCGCTACTTTACTTTAACGCTTTATCCTTATCTACATATTCAGTCTCTCTCTTTTTTATCATGAGTCCCTCTGTCTTGATTTTTGTCCCTACTATGTATGTACAAAATGCATGGCCTATAAAGAACTGATCCCCTCCTTCTCTTAGGATCCTTTTACACATTCTTTTATTATTACTTTTCTTAATTGCTGAAGCTTACATGGGTCTTGAAGGGACCGTGGGCTTACATTAAGGACCCGCAAAAGTGTTGTTAGCACTTAATATTCAAGGAATGAATGAATGAGTAATATCGTGGAAGGAGAAATGTTTTATGGGAGCTTAAATGGAGGACGAATAATATATTTGCCCCCCTCCCCTTAGCCTTGTCCATAAAGAATAATATCGTGTTATATGGTTATATAAGTATATATTACAGGCAAGGAATGCTACAGTACATACAAGAATTTCGCTGTTATGTTTTGTCTTTTTCTTTATTTAAAGATATTCTAAGGGAATTAATGAATGTCCTTTTAATGACATGTCATAAAAATCAGCGGAACATCCAAAGATAATAGATAATACAAGATGCGCAGAACGCAATGTTTAGATTCCTCTTATTAGAAAAGAAAAACTGAAACGTCATAGATGACGTCACAGTAGCTATTTGTTATTAAATAAAATCAAAGGTACATTTAAAAACAGTGATTAATTTCAAAAGGAAATAAAAATTTGAAAACCGGGAGCTCTCCGCGGAGGCGGAGCTGCAGAGGACGGCCACGTTGCTCCGGAGCTCCTAGATGCGTGCGGGCTACCAGCCAAAGGCCTCAGAGTCCCGTGCGGTGTTCAGGACTTCCACTTCCTCCCTGATGCTGAAGCTGTGCGTCCCCGGGTGGCTCGTGGCGGGAGGGAGCCTCCGGACGTTATTCCTTTGAGAGCCTTTACGTTCTTAGCTTAGTTGTCCTAGAGGTATTAGATACATAGGCAAATCGTAGCTGTGATAACGTCACATTTTTTTATTGGAAATATCCTTCTTTGTTTACATGAGTTCTGCCCCCCCCCCCCTGGGAACATCTAAAATTATTGTGGTTTTTTATTTACTTTTATATGTTTAAAATGCTTATTTATGTAGGAAAACATATTACACAATAGAAAACATGTGGTTATAAAAAAAATGTACAATCATAATAGTTCAAAGATACGGTAAAAAACCTAAATATATATTATATTTTTCAAGAAACAATTACACTGGACAACAGCCAAAATGCTTATGGGCCCATTAAGGCTAATTTCTACTTAATCAAGGCCACAGAACAATGTTTAAAACAGTTTATTGGTTCTCATTTTCAAGACATGCATCCTCCTAAGAATTGCTTTTGAGCTCTAGGCTTCTCTATGGCATGTCGGATCTAAATTTGGTTTAATGCAAAACTTTGTGTCATGAAAGCTCATGACATCCCATAGCTTTAATATTTGGGACCCTTAATGGTCTATAGTGTTTTTGTATTTGCAAGGATCAAAGCACAGTGCAAGTAAATGGGTCTGAAATCAAATCAAATTTGTATTATACAAAAGCGTTTGTGTTCAGTTCTCTTGTCCTTTTGCTGGTGGTGTGTAGACCATAGAGATATAAATATATAGAGAGCTGATTCCCTTCAATAACAGAGAAACATCGTTCAGCTGTATACTGTGTATCCACTATAAACAAAGTAATTTGATCTACGTCATTGGTAGCTGATCATAGAGATAGATTCTACCTCTATGATCAGCTACCGATGACGTAGGTCAAATTACTTTGTTTATATTGGACACAAAAATACAGATGAAGGGAATAAGCTCTCTATATCTTTTTTATCTCTATGGTGTAGACCTGTGAGATAGTCTCTGCAAATATCTCACAATGTGTGAGCAAAGCAGCCAACCTCTGCTACATTTGTGGTGACGTAGCTTTTTCGTTTCAGAATCTTAGGATAAGTGTAAGGGTTAAAAAAGCCTACTGCTACGTCTTTGGCTGCAAGTTTGGGAACCAAACAAAGGCTGGACTTCACATGTTTGTTGCAATACCCGTACAACAAATATTCGAAGTGTATGAGCAAAAAGAGAGAATATGTCATTTGTTCATTTGTTGTTCCAATCATCTGGAGGGAACCTTCTTAACCTTTCCATTGACTGCTACTTCGATCTGATTCCACCAATCAGCAAAGATTTGACGATGAAGAAGCTTTAGAGTGTGCAGTAACCTAACATTTCCTCAACCAGATGGCCAGATCTCCAACAAGAAGATCTACCATTTACTATATCATTTAGAAAAACTCGTATGATGAGGGTTCGACTGTACCTGTGCCAACAAAAGTGTGGATTCGGACTTCAGTCAATCCCATACTGAAACTAGAAAGTGTCACATGATCACACAGAATGAAATGAACGATTTGATTTGTGATTTGGATCTACCTAAGTTAAACACCGAGTTGCTTGGATCTAGACTGCTACAGTGAAGAAACTCTTGGTAGCAAATGTTTTTATCTCCAGCTTACGTACCAGGCAAAGAGACTTTAGACCATATTTTTCCAAGCAAGGTTACCTCAGTAGTTGCAGGTTTCCGAATCGTGCGGAAAACTATGAAGAACTCTTGAAGAGCTTGCTGTTAGCTTCAATTAAAGCTTAAAAAATTCAATCTGACATTTGCAATCAGAACAAATATTGATAGGAATCGGCTATTATGATTACGGAGGCAAAATAATCTTGAAAATTTGTTGTCCAGTGTTTTTTTTCTTACTATTCAGTTTAAAACGGTTCTGTCTTTTAATGGGCGATTGGATGAGCTTGATGCAAAGAGCAATTTTTTTGGATTTAAATTCACAAATTTACAATTATAATTTTGCTCTAAATAGATTTATATTAATTTAGTGTGAACCTGAATAAAAAACTAAAATATTTTTGGTTTCTAAATAGAAATTATGATACAAAATTGACTATCAAAGTGCAAAATTGTAATCTATACATACAAATAAAAGAACAAAAATCCTTTCATTTGTTTCCTGGACTCCTCAAAAGGATGCATTAATCTGGACAAAATTTTCAAAGATTAATTTTGAGAGATCAAGGAATTTTTGTTTTAATGTTGTTTTTACTCGCCAAAACGTTTTTTACATTTTCTGTGAATGACTTTGTGTTATTCCTGAAAAATTTGTTGTCTATATCATATGTTTATAAAAAACCCACTTTTCTACTATTTCTTAATAATTGTGCATTAGATTTTGAAAAAAATTGTATGAGGAGGATTTTGCAATGCTAAAAAGTATTTCTTATTAGGCAAATGATCCCATAAAAAAATATTCATAAAAATTGATCCTTTCATCTGACTCTTCTAAATACTTAGTTAAGTATTTAACAGCTTCTCTAAGGATAAGTTTGAGGTATGAAGGAAATATAAGTGTTCTCAGAAAATCCCGTACAATACCGGGACGCATATGCTAGTACCTATTCAGAATAATAGCCATCACTCCATTAATTTAATGATTCAAGTATTTCACTCCTTCTTCTCCTAATAAAACACGTTATCTAGACAGGCATCTATTTAAAGCTTATACTTATAAGGCTTCGATTCGACCTAATTGAAAAAAAAAACACGTGTTGGAAAAGTGAAAGCTAAGGAAAATATTTGGAATATCACGCAATTAGTTTAATTGACGCATAAATAATGTGTCTCTATATATTTTTTATCGGTTAAAAACATTTTATTCGGTTCAACTGCGAAAATTTTATACAATGTAAAAATAAAATACACTAAAATTATATACAGAAACAGAGTAAAACTATTCAGGGCAGTTGCGGAAATACATAGATGAACATTGTAGTTAATTTTACTGCCCTGAAGAATAACCTTATGTAAAAGGACATATCATTTATTAGATTGGTTTAAAAATGCACGATGTCTTCTTAAAGTCCTCTTGATATTGTTAATGTAGAGCTTCGATCTTTCAGGCACATATTTAACGATATCACCAGCCATTTCCATGTTGGCGCTCCTAAATCCAGGATTATATTTTGTTTATTTTTTTGATAGGAAATAAAACTTAACGTTTTCAAAAATTTACTTTCGTCATTAACGGACCACAGAATGCTTCTTCTTATGTTAAATGAAATAGTAAGTCACTTGATTACACTGTTATTATTTGAAAATATGAAGAGCATGAATTAAAGACTGTGTTTCCGAGCCATCATAAGAAAAAAAGTTTTATTATTTTTGATATACAAGAAATGAATGAGTTGGTCTAGTCGAGGAATTTACATAATCAAATGCTTTTTTTGTTGCATATATCTAATATTAGTTCTATCTAGACAAATAAACAAGCATCCTGATAAAAAATACTTTTTCCCCTGATTGACACTACAAACAATCCATAAATCCTTAATGTTTTAATCCCCTTTTGGTATCATAGACCATTACATCTTAAAGCCCATGGCATCAAATAATGAAACATATATCTATTTCGACTAATTTATTGTACATCTTTTTTTTTTTTGCCTATATGGTTCGATAGAATTGCATCCGACCAGATATAACTAGGCATTATAGCGTTAAATACATCTATAATGTTTTGTTTTATTGCCCAAAAAAATGCTTATATATATAAACTCTTTTAGTGTTTGTTTTTTTAGTTGTTTTGTCCGCAAATATGTTATATTACACCAAAATGATTGAATAAAGTTGTGGCGTATAAAATCTTTATGAAATACATATAATTCATTAACAAATAAATGTGTTGTGTTCAGGGCCGGTTTTTGCCATGGGCAATGTGGGCGACTGCCCAGGGCACAATCTATTTGGGGGTGCCCCCCAAAAAATAATCAGTTTTCTACTCATCAATCATAAAATTGCGTAAACAATTTCGTATGATGATGTAATTGATGATTTTGTGTCAACGAAGGCAAGAAAAGTAAGATTAATTTAATATTAGTACTTATTATTTATTTATTATATTCATTTGTGGTTGTATGATTAAACATTTGTGCAGTTACATTAGTGTTTACACTTGATTGTATTCTATATTTTATTTATTTGATTATAATATCATTATAATAACATTATTTCTTGTAAAGATGCTGTCATCAGTGTTATTTGTTACTTATTTATCCTTTACGCCATAACTAGTTGAAAAGAACTAAGTGTATTTTTAAGGATGAATAAAGACGATTACACTGAAGGGGGGGGGGGGGGGGGTACGCCAATGGAGTGTTCGCCCAGGGCGTAAAAGTAGCCAAGACCGCCTCTGGCTGTGTTGAATAACAGACAAGTTCCTATCATTAATAAATCCAAAAAAAGTATGTCACTCACTCTAAAAATGAAAATACGAGTATTGTTAGAGAATGTCGAATAAAAGTATGTCTAAAAAAAATATGTCCCAAACAAAAGTCTGTTTCCTAAGCAATGCTAAAGTTAACATTATAGTTCAATTATTATTCCTTCAACATTACATTCAGCAACATTCTTCTTCTGGTTGCATTGAATACATTCCTTTAGTTTAGCTAAAGGCTTGGATAAATTAGTTGTCTTCTTTCTTTGCCCATGTATTGTTTTTACCCAGTCTCAGCTGCCAAGCTCAAAATCACTTCCCATTCACAATGTACAAAAAAATAAAATAATATAAATACCAGGGTTCTAATCTTTTAGCATTAAATGAATTCCATCCCTTGCATAAAGTATGTATGTGGGTTTTAATTGCTTTGGGGGGGAAGATAGATGACATGTAATATCAGTCCTACTTTCTGTTTCTTTGTCTTCTTCTTGTCATTCTCAGAAAGAGCCCCGAAAAGAAAGCGGAGTGACAAAGAGAAAGTGAAAATAGTTTGACTTATTTGAATTCCGACAACACAAATAAAAACTATTATCATGCTGTGTTGTGCTTATTTGTTATTCTTGGAGCAAATTGGAAAGCATCAACGGTCCTTTTGTTCAAATAATGGCTAAATAACTGTTTTCATCTAAGAACTCTATGTAGAGATTGGTTAGATAGACAAATATTTCACAATCATGTTCTAAGTAGATTTTTCGAAGGAGTGGAGAAAAATCAAATTGAGATACTCTGAACCGTACTTGGTTTAGAAGATTTGAATTTGTTTCAAGGCTGGAATATGTAATATATATTAACCACAAATTATCGTTCCTCGTTCATCGTCCGTTTTAAATTGTATCGTTTATTGTTCGTTTGTCGTTCGTCATTCTGAAAAAAAAAACATTTTTGCCATGAAAAATAAATATCTTTGTCTTTTTTGGCGCCAAAAACGAACTACGAACGAGATGATTTTTTTGTGTTCATCGTTGACGAACGACGAAATATAGCAAATGAACGACAAATCAACAAGTCTGATATATATATATATATATCGACTTATAAAATAACACTAAACAAAGAAGAACAATGGCTAGATTTGAAAAGTTGACGGATTGCGACACTAAATGACTACCCATTCTCTTGGTGATGAAACAATTTAAACACTCTTTGGAAAGGAAAAAAGAAAATCCTACTATAAATGTCTCGTGATAATCTCAATAACCTATACTATGTGTCTGTAAAAAGTAGCCCCTTAATGACGTCATTACTTTATCGTGTATCCTTAATATTCTATTACTGCTTAAGACTTAATATTTAGACTTTGACTGCCAGGAGAATAGTAAACAGAACTCATTATTCCTTTACTTCGTTGTTGTTTTGAATTTCTTCATTTATCTTAGTCCCGAGTATATTGTGCATCCATTTACTATAGTGGTCCCTGATCCATTCCAGTCACCGTATTACTTAAATAGTTTATAATGTAAGAACGAAATTAATTGTAGATTCACTTGTTGGGAGGACAAATCTCTCATAATACTCTTTTTCCTATATTTTGGAATGGATTTAGTTGCAATGAATATGGTTTAAGGGATGAACTTATTGCGTTAAATATATATATTTATATATAAACGTGTAATGAAAGTTTTTTATTTAAGTTTTTGGGCATATATATATATATATATATATATATATATATATATATAAACGTGTAATGAAAGTTTTTTAAATGTAATTTAATGTAATATTGACTTTTTAAAAACATTAATTACTACATATGTATAAAAAGCTTTCATTACACGTTTATATATACATATATAAACGTGTAATGAAAGTTTTTATTTTAGTTTTTGGGCATATATATATATATAAACGTGTAATGAAAGTTTTTTTAAATGTAATTTCATGTAATATTGACTTTTTTAAACATTAATTACTACATATGTATAAAATTGTTTACAATTTTCGAAATTTTATCTACCATTTGTGTCCAATCATAATAGAATAGCCTTGATATCGCAGGAATAAGAGTCGATTTAATGGCGAAAAAAATGCTCCATAACATTTAACAACTTAATACTTAGGTCCGTCGAGGAGACACTCCACATTATTCGATTTCGTTCAAACTTCCACAAGAGGATGATCTCTATGCTCTATGGTAAAATTAGAGGGCTGCACGACTTTCAAATAAGGAAAACAAAAATAACAATGACCCTAATATACATATATTTATATTGTAGGTGGCCAGTTTTTTGTATCTTTACCAATGTTGTTAAGGCTATAAAAAAATATATTTCCATTTATTGATATTTAATGTTTAGGAATTATATAGCCATTTGCATCCCTCATAGAATACTTCTTTGTCATGCAATCCTCCAATAAATAACTAAAAACTTTTTCTCCACTAATGATGAAGGGAGAAAAATGGGAGGAAAAGAAGCTTTGATGTTCATTGGTGTTTTCCCCCCCGATACTTATATACATACTTAGTGTAGGGGATGTATATAACTTTTGTAGGGTCAAGAAGAAGCGTTCTCAAATACTCCTAATAAAAAATAGTTACGGATAACAAACATGGGTCCTTTTTCTAAAAATGCTCTCTGCTGCCACTCAAACCGCCACCCTCATCCTCAAAGTTCAAGGATTCATAGGTCCATGCAAGGAACGTCATCAAATTAAATCCTTCAAAATCAAAGGAAAAAAATTAAGTTTTGGTAAATATTGAAATATTCGAAAATAATTGATAATAAGAATTTTGAATAGTTGTTATATCATGAGATTTGTATTGTTTTACCTCTTTTAGATATTCATTAAAAACTAGGCTGTGGATGATTTTAATACCGACTTGAAATAGAAAGAGAGAAAACTGAAAACATAAAGACATCTCTCTGGCCTCTCTTTTATTATAGTATTAAACCTCACAAACCTCTCCCTTTTTCATAACATTTTTACTTTTTTATTTATTTTTACATTTATTACAAAAAACTCAATACATTTTGATGCGTTGTTTCTTTTATATCTTTTAGATGAATTATGAGGGGGCGGTCTTACGTCTTCCTCCTTCACTTTCGTCGTAAAATCGGCCAGAAAAATGCTAAGAGAATTAATAAGCTTTTGAGAGGAAGCCTAGAGAGCCTTCCTTGACGAGGGAGGCATTTGAACTACTTACCATAAGACAAGTCAGCCCGACAAGAGACGATGGTGTTCCTCTCGTCAGGAATCCTGTCGAATAAGTGACTCCGGACACAGGGGGGAACTCCTCTAGAGTTAAATAACTCAAGCTGTTTAATGTAATGCAAATAATATAATAATAACAGCTTTGTTATGAAAAAGGAGAGGTTTTAGGTTTAATACTAAATTAGGCTTAATTAGTGCTTGGCAGTGTGAGACACTTTTTCTAGAAAAGGTTAATTGTTTATATATTAGGAGTGGTTTAGGGTAAGTTCGACCCGAGGAACTCGAATCTGAAGTCGGATTTCCGGTCCGAGGTCGCATTTCCGGTTTGCTGAAAACACCATCAAACGCATTTAAATAGCTTTTTTGAAGGGTTTAAAGTCTTCTAGACATTTTTAACCACGCTTATCGTGATCAGCGACCCCGAAAACCCCTAAATAGACCCCCCATGAAGATTTTTTGAAAAAAAAAAAAATTGCCTCGGGGACCCAGGAACCATAATCGCCGTTTTGGCCGCTAGTATATAAGGGGGTGAGCTTTCCCCAAGGAGTTTGCCCACGGACTCTTGTCTGTTGTCTCTGGTGAGACGCTGCTTCGAGGAATCGACGAGCCACAGTGCGTACCTTCGGGTATGAGCCAAAAGTAAAACTGTACCAGCCTTCGGGCAGCCTTGCGCGGTGCAGCCGGATCGAATTTCACAAGCTAGTGTAAGACGAGCAACCTATATACTGTACAAGCTGAAGAACCGCGCTACGCGCGGTCTCCAGCTTGATAAGGGGGCTGCGCCCCCTTATGATCCCCCGCCTCGGGCCTTCGGCCTGACATTGAGTAAGTTACATTTTGACTCTTATGCTATATATATAGCATATGTACTTATGAAATAATGCTAACTAATAAACCTTTTTTGTTTTTCGTCCAATTTTAAAATTTCTTCACATTTGCATTATTCTCCCCAATTGGGAACATTTATATTAACAAATTTACAAATTTAAAAAAAATGCCAAAAATCATGGGTACCCCCTTAAGTTTTTTGAAAAAATCAGATTTTTGGGTTTTCTGAAAAAATATGAAACACTTGAGAATGATTTATTTTAAAGTTTGTTGTCAGGCTCTTTAAGCTCCTTCTTATGAACTCAAGTTGAAATCTGTGAGTTACCCAGGAGTGGAGAAAAAACACTTTTCCATTTCCCAGTTTTTATGCCAAAACTCAAAAAGTTAATAACTAAATAAATTTTTTATCCGACACGAACTTATTAGAAATGTCACACTCTATAGATACTATTTTATAACTTGATGCGATCATTTCAACAGACAACCCACAGAAGGCCCCCAAAATTTAGGATTTCAAAAATATTCCGCTTCGTCCATGAAATAGGACCTAATATTCAATCCCGGATTTGAGGGTCTTAACGACCTCAGATTCGGATACTGAATACATCAAAGTTGCTCCCTTTTGGAAGCTGAATATGATTGTGCAAAAATAAATTGCGAAAAACTGCAACTTTAAAAAAATCCGGATCCCGGCCCAAATATGTCCCGGAGGCCGGACATTGACTTAACCAGCCTAGGCTTATTTTTAAACCATAAAGACATCGAATTAAACTTTTTTGAAAATCTAGAATTAATCGTCAATTAGACACTTTTTTTTTCGGTAAATCTGAAAATTTTCTATTTGCTGAATCACGCTGAGTCTTGAAACTTCGCATACTTATGTGAAATTGTACTGCGCGTCTTTTAAACATACTTTCAGCGTTCAGCGAGCATCAGCTCGTGTACTTCCGGTTTCGATTTCCGGTTAAAAGTCACTTTTTGAACTTTTTTTTTTCCATTTTTGAAATCAGCGGGAAAAACTATCTTATAAACCACCCCAATAATGGAAATATCTTACTTCGTCTAGAAAATAAAAATTCTCACACTGCCAAGCCTAACTATAATAAAAGAGAAGCCAGAGAGATGTCTCTATGTTTTCAGTTTTTTTTTTCTCTTTCTATGTCAAGTCGGTATTAAAAATCATCCACAGCCAAAACTATATATATATAGATAGATTTTATAATTTTATCTGATTTTATAGATAATATAAATAATAAAAAGAGGAAAAAAAATAATTAAACCAATAAAACTTCCTAACATAATTTTCACTTCGCGGTTATGTTTACATGTAGACAGTGTGTTCCTAAAGTGCGTGAGAGTAATATATTACTGCGACTAACTAGAGAGAACAAACATATTAGATATTACTTTCAAGTAATAACTAATATGTAATATCCTAATTACATATTACTTTCGTGAAAAAAAATATTCGACAAGCATTTTTGATGAAAATTAATGAACTGTGAATGGTTGTGACGTCACCCAGTGGACGTAAAAATGCAAACTAGTTTCTTGAGGATTTTTACAAATCCTGTCTGAATTGCCTTTACTTACTATTGTTTCGGAATGCTCAAAAAAGTAATATCCAATATAAAGTAGTATATTACTTTTGAGAAGTAATAACTAATATTTAAAAAAAATATTACTACGCAGTAAAAAGTAGTAGTATATTTCATACTACTTTCAAAGTAATATTCGACCAACACTGTTTATAAGTGAACATCAATGTCATTTAAAAGTCTAATGAATTGAATACCTCAATATGAACTATTATTGTAGTTCAAGGAGGAAAAAAATAAATTTGATGTATCACCTTATCTAAATATAAATGAATTCTCACTCTGAAGATGTTACGAAACAATGATGAAGGCCATTAAATCCTACAAAGTATTTTATAGATTTATGATGACCCTCCTAGCGATAGGAATCCGGTGGGATCTAAGCATTCTTAAGTACGAGGGAATCCAAGCCCAAAACACCATCATAACCAGAAACATAGCCTCTGGTCACGGTTCTGGCCAAAAGGATATGTGCATCCCCGGCAGTTAGATACTGGAGTATACCTCTGTAGATCTAGTCCTTGTATTTAAAATATTATTTATCGTTTTTTAAATAATTTTTTTCCTGTATTTCAGTTCTTATATATATCTATATATATATATAGTCGAAGTAGTTGCGTACAGAATATATAATAAGACATTTAATCTTAAATTAATACAACGACAAAAAAAATGAACCAAATAGAACAAATAATAATAAAAAATACAATAATATCACTATGGTATAACAAACCTAGGTAAATAACAAACTAAAATTAGCATTATAATAATGAAGGCTAGCGTTGAATTATAAGACTAAGACAAAAATAAAAATTCAATAAAATTTTAATAACTTCTTAAGTATCTTAAAATGGCTGAGAGACTTGGTTGGGAAATATTTAATTTCCCTCGAAGCGAGTGTCCACGAGTTGTCGGTTACGGAGGAGATTTTGAGAGCGAGAGCTCCATATCTGGCGGCGGCTTCGAGGATAATTCCACGAAGATCCTGGGGACTTAAAAGCTCAGCCAAAGTTATTTTGCTCGCAATTCTTGCCTTAGCATTTAAAACTGCATAATCGATTCCCTTAGAGACGTTTCATCGATTATGTTTGGACAGTCCAAAGAGGATCAAAGCTTTAATTATGCCTTCATTGGCATTGTCCATTCCTTTTACGTTTGTTACTATTAATCTTTTTAAAGAATAGATATAACTGGGCAATCTACAAATGCATGTAATTAATTTGGAGTATATTGCTGAATTATTTTAGTCTTTAATTTAGTTATCTATAACATTTAGATCAGCTTATATATTCTAGCTAAAAGGTTACAAATATAACGATTTTATATAAATTGGATCACATTCAAGTAAAAAAAAGAAATAAGGGCTCCCAAATGAAAAAAAAAACCAGTCCAAATAGAATTAATAAGTCTATGGGGTCATTATTTACTTTTCCTTAATATATGAGAACGCCTCAGGAGCAGTGTATGATCCCACAATATATAACAGGCAATTTAATACCAAAAGAAACACGAATTAGGGAGACCCATAATGTTTGCCTATAACAAGAATAGTGGCAGTTTGTTGATTGAGATGACAAATTGTTTGTTCATGAGACATGTTATCAATAATACCCGTAGACGGTACCGTAGAGCGGCGGTGCGGTATGAAAAATCATCTACTTAAGCTTAATCGTAGGAGAGTAATATAAACACACACACATATATATATATATATATACAGGCTGATTCACTTAAATTGAGACTCCATATTACAAACTACATACAATCTTTGTATTAAATTTTACAACAAATAATTTTTAAACAAAAATGATACACAATGTGTCATTTACAAAATGTATTTCATTAAATTTTCACATATCCTCCTTTGGACTTCACTACAGCTTTGAACCTCCTCACGGTGAGGCAACACAGGCAGGAATCTCTTCAGCTCAGACCATGACTGAGGGTGGCTTTTGCCTTCTGAAGAGAGTCCTCAGCTGCACGGGGATGTCTCCCTTTTTTCAAGATAAAAACCCGGTCATTCTGACTGTTGTGGGTGGCCTGGACCGTGAAAATCTTTGTCTGAGGAAGAGATTGATTCCTGCCTGTGTTGCCTCCACCATGAGGAGGTTCAAAGCTGTATTGAAGTCCAGGAGGATATGTGAAAATTTATTGAAATACATTTGTAAATTACACATTGTGCTATCATTTTTGTTAAAAATTATTTATGTAAAATTTAATACAAAGATTGTAGTTTGTAATATGGTGAGTCTCAATTAAGTGAATCACCCTGTATATATACATATTAGTATATATATATTGGGCTGTCAACTCCATTGAATTTGTCAGAATGGTTAGATATTGAATATACAAAAGAAAGAATGATCCAGCCCGCCCTTAACAAAGACCCTCTTTTCATTGGAAGATGCTTTGATAACTTAAAGCATATCCAAATAAAAATCGTAATAATTACCTACATAATGGTTTTTTTTTGTTGTTAAAAGTTGAAAAGAGATCATTCTTTGTCTTTTTTAAAGTGTTTTTACGTTCTTCTTATTGAGTTATTTCATTGATATTGTGTTTATATACCCGTAAAAGATAAAATAAAGTCATTTCGTACTGAGGTACAAAACAAAAAATTTAAAATAGACTTTAAAGAAGTCAAGGAGATATATTTAGTATTTCAAAACGTTAATACCTATCATCTGAATATCAATAAATAAGATTTTTTCTGTTCAGAATATATATAACCAATATATATGAATTTTCGCCGCCAAAAAATACTCAACCTACTGAAGTAAAAAAGATGTAATTTTGAAGTAATGAACAATATAGTTATATATACAAACAAAGATATAAAAATAGAAACACTCACTCAAATAAACCGTCCACAGTAACTACAACTTGTTAAAACAAGCGCCTTTTTAGGTATATAATTTACCGGAGAAGGAAGAAGAAGTACTATCAGGTGTAAGTTTGTCAATCTGTGTTGTGACGTGAGACCCTTACCATACGTCCATTTAGATAAAGTCACCGATTAATATAATAGCTTATCCTCCACAGAAAGGAAAAATTGACTCCCTTAAAGAGTTATTTGAATACAGAATCAAAGAGTTATAATGGCTGCCCTCACTTGTGATGAGTGAATGGAGTAGCCTTGGAAGTAATAGAAAAAGGAAATCCCTTAATGACGTCACTGGGGACAGTGATGTCATGACCTACTTTTCTCATTTCTC
>CP045899.1:24369355-24379514 GCA_013387185.1 Caligus rogercresseyi | reverse complement strand
CCGGGAAACACTCAATAAACAAAAACACGTCTTAATACCTCGTCTTATCCACAGAAAATTTGGGGCAAAATCTAACTTGCAAATTTTAAAAATCAACAACAAAACGTTTTAAGCGATAAAATAAGCATGTCGATGACGAATTTTCCGGGAGTTGACAACCTCACTAAAAACACTCCTTGAGCTCTCAAAACTATTCACTGAAATTTCGTCAAGATCTAATGACCCGTTCGGGAGATACATGGAACGAACGAACGAACAAACGAACAACGAACGACGGAATTCTTTTTTTATAAGTATAGATAATACTAATGTGTAAAAGCTTAAAAAGTGAGTTATTCGTTAACTATTTATTAAATATACTTTGTTGTACAACAACTATAGCTCACTTCTTGACATTTTACAGCTTTTAAGCCGTGCGTCAATTCCTTTCGATCCAATAATGCCCTTTTTTTTGCTTTTAAATGAAACTACAAAGATAAAAAGAAGTACATATGCGTATGTATAAATCAACATAATTGCACTACAAAATGTGTATATTATGTTGTCGAGAGTTTTACCTTGAAGCTTTATTCGCAGGTGAAGATGTATTAGATTTTTTCATTGACAAGGTTTTATTTACAACAAACGATATATATATATAGATAGGTATAAAAAATGGTACATTATTGAATTGATTCAAAGGATATGTGGTTTGATAAAAGGTAAGAAGAAGATTTGTTAAAATAATTTAAAATACTTCATTCTTATATATGTATAATGCTCATGGGGAATCTATTTATTTTTTTGTTACCTGAAGTAGTGCTCGCATATGTACATGTGTGAGCAGTTCCCGCAGCTCTTCAATATCCCCAGGTCCTCTCCAGAGACCTCCAAGAAGTTAAGCGCGTGCAGGGCATCATTTAATCTCTTGCACACGCAGAGGGTGGAAATCGAAAGGGACGATAGGAATTCGTACTGATCTGATCAACAGATTAAGAATGGACCGCAACACGGGATCCTCAAGTACTGGCTCCAGGAAGGCAGCATCCTCAAGCGTGGATCGGGCCTCTAGTATGCACTGAATTCGTCCAAAGAGTCCAGGACAAGCCCCACGCCGCAGAGGTCATTTCATCGTCCTCCCCCACATCAGAGGATTAGTAGTTCCCAAGGGCTCCGTGTTGTTAGAGAAGGAAGAGGCAGACGAAGCTGAGCCGTGAAGGCCCATGAGGCTCTCACAGTTGGAACCACTTTGGCGAGGAAACAGCCGCGAGGACGGCACCCTTTAACTTCCGACGGGAGTTGAACTTACGAAGCTCTTCCACGTTTCGTGGAGGTGGATCTTTGCGCATAGTGCTCCCGCTCACGTATCCATCATGGGAGAGGCTTCCTCCACCGTGAAGCGATCCTCAGGGTCTGTACAGAGCATGCGGGTAAGTAGATCCTTGGCGTGATCGCTGATATACTGCCACTTGCTTGAGGATTCTAGGTAGAGCTTTCCCATACAGACGGATTCGTAGAGGCGGTCCTTAGTCCCTAGGAAGGGGATTGTGCCCGAGAGGAGTATGTGAAGAAGGATGCTGCGGACCAAACGTCCACGGGCTTGCCATAGGATCGTCTCTGGATGACTTCGGGCGCCATGAAGTGTGGAGTGCCGATGCGACCTCCGTTGACGGACTGATTACTGCTGTTTTGGCTTCCCTTGCTGGGGAGCTGTATGGCGACGCCAAAGCCCCCAGCTTGACTGGAGCACTGTTTTCCTTACTGGAACACACAAAAAGACAGAAAAGTAACTTAACTATCAAGCAATGGAAAATGATCCCAGATCTAAAGATTTGATAGAGGATGAGTATTGTTTTAATCAATATGTTGAAGCAGTATATTCTTTCAATACCCGGACTTTTCTTTGACGGAGTATACCTAGTATTTCCTAACAAAAAAGGTTTTTATTCCTCTATATGCAAATACATTTCTTTAAATAATATAATTATTTTGAGGATCTTTTACAGAACCTAATACAAACAAAAGCATGAAGGGTCCATTCTAAAATATTGTGAACCATAATTGCGTTAAAATAAAACATTATTTTGGTATTTTAGACCAATTATTTCTTTTTGGTGTAGAAAAAGACAATTAAACCAAAAAGAAGCACAATTACCAAAAAAATATATGATACATTCAACTGATAATGTCATTTATGCTCTATCAAAACATCTTCGTCTCATAATTGTTATGTATAAATAATAATAATATAAATGTAAAAATGAAACCACAATGTCTTATAATATTTTATGACGCATTTTCTTTGATTTTCTGTATTTATTTATCTTCATAATAACGAAAACAAAAAGAATAATGTCCTTTTTATTAGACAATGAATTGTTTGTAAAAAGTTCCAACATATTTTTTATACACAAAATTTCACAAGCAATTGAATACAAATAAATAAAAACCTCTAAAGACTTTTAAGTAAAAAAAAACATGAATAAAATTCTAAATCAAAATTTCGAAAATGAATTTTTATTTAAGCATAAAAACGTCATTAGCTGACTTACCTGGCCAATAGAACACAGTGAGGCTTAATATCTCGATGAATAATATCGTTGTCATGGCAGTATTGAAGGGAAACTATGATTTGTCGTATGTAATGACTGCAAGACGGCCTCGGAGTACACAAAGCCAGCCGAGGCTCGTTTCACAATCTCAAACATATATCTGCACCAGCCATGAACTCAAAGACCATATATAGCATCCCCTCAGAGCTAAAAAGAAAGAAAATTGAAAGTTAGAAAAGGATACCCCAAAGAGATAGTTTTCTTATTCGTGATTGGTGGAAAAAACAACACTCAACAATTTAAAAAAGCAGGTGACATTCAGTCGTGACTGTTGTAGACATCAACTCAGAGATCAAAATATCATGCTGAACAACAACACTTAATGTATTTGGTGTTTCAGAAGAAATAGACAAGGAAAATACGGCCAAGGAGAAAACGACCCCAAAAAAGAACCAGGAAAAAATAACTCAAAATAGAAAAGAAAATGATGACCCATGGAAAATGGGCCAAACGCATGTATAGACATGTAATTTAGGTGAATAAAACTAAATGCTGTGCAAATACTTTTTCCCTCCTTCAAATTGAGTAAATCATTATATTGCGTAGAATAGATAATTGATATTCTTGTTGTTATTTTTGACATGGTATTATATTTATTTGGTTCATTTATTCCATATGTGCCATTATTTTCCTTTTTCTTTTCTAGTCCGTTTTTGCTTGGTCAATTTTCATTGAGTTAAATGTATGTATTTCAAAAGAAGAAAATAAGGGCACATTTATTCCTGCATCTATACTAATAAAAAATAATTCGTTCGTTCGTTCCCTGTATCTCACGAACGGTTCATTAGATCTTGACGAGATTTTCAGTGAATAGTTTTGAGATATCAGAGAGTGTTTTCATAGGATTGATAAGCTCCCGGGAAAATTCGTCATCGCCATGCTTATTTTATTCATCATAACTTTTTTTTGACGATTTTTTTTTAAATTGCCAAGTTAGATTTTGACCAATCTTTCTATGGATGATTCTGAGTAGTAAGACTTGTTTTTTGTTTTTTGGCCTTAAATGTGTTTTCCATATGATTAGTTTAAAATAAGGGTTTTTTCCTGTCCCTGTCTCTCCTCCCTCAATTTAAGTTTGTGAAAAATAACAACTCTTGTAACGCAACCTCGCGCTAATCAAATTATAATAATGACTATATTTTTTGTGATAAAATATGAAGTCGCACTCTCTCTTAAATTTTTTCTTTTGTTGTTTTCCTCCCATCAAAGAGACCAAACAAACACTATGATATTCAGCGCTACCATACATATCATCTATGTTCTCTAAGAAATGACTTAAAAATAACTTATTTTTATGATGTTATTATAGCTAAAGCGTTAAGTAAGTAGTGCATGCATAACGTAAAATTCTTCCTTTTTTTCCCGAAAGGATGGGCCAAAATTTTAGTTCTTCTTTAGACCGTAAGGGGCGCTTTGATGCTAGATCTCTTTGAAAATAATAACAAAGTCCTTTTATTATTTATATTTGGAATCTCGCACAATGTTTAGTGATTTGATATATTATTTCAAATCATCAAACTTAATTCCTTTAAACTGGTTTTAAATAGGATTGTGACGTAATTTCATGGACTAGCGACATCTAACGTTAAAGAAAATAACCAAATTTTGGCCAATTTTTTTGTTTACTTTTTCCTTGCATGCGCTACTTTACTTTAACGCTTTAATTATACCCGCCGTCAAAATAGAAAATGGAAGAATGGCAATGAAATTAGAACTTTTTAAGGCACTACTTTTATTATGATAAATAATACGCTTCTATATGACAACGTATAAAATAACTCCTTTTTACGATGTCTAAACTTTAAGTATTAGAAAAAGACAGAAATTACGATGATATTTTTAGTTAAGAAACTGATTTTAATAAAATATTCACATGACATCAATAGAATTATTTGTATGTTGTTGTTTTTTCTATTCCGAAGACTATTTTAAGATTGAAAAATTCCTGGAAGCCCCGGAAAAAATAATATATTTTATTAATTTTTTGTCAACTGATGTGTAACTCACCTATAAGTCTCCAAGAGTTCAACAATATGTGATGTTTTAGCATGTGCCATATCGTGGCCTCCCGTTTAAGATCATCAAGACTTAGCCCGGGCGTGGCCGTAAACTTGGCTACATTGATGATTTTGACAGCAAACTCCTGCCCTGTCTCTCGATGAATGCATCTTCGAACCAGAGAAAAGGGACCCTTGCCTTGAGGAAGGACACAGGAAAAGGTATATTTGGACAAGAATGAATGAAAAAATTAAATGTCTTACCAATGACTTCATGAAGCTCGTAAATATCGTCGAATATGATTTCATCACATTGCGACATATCTTCTTCTTGTATCAATAGCTTCCTCTCCTCGTGAAATCCTTAGTATATTTTATGAATCTGGAAAAGAGGGTAAAAAGTCACATATACGTACTAAAGGGACTTTTTGGGGTAAAAATGTTTATTTATTCGCTAAAATCCATACATTGTAAAAAAAATAAGAATACACTAAAAAGTAAGTAAGCTATTTTTTTGCCTATATGGTTCGATAGAATTGAATGCGACAGGATATAAATAAGCATACTAGCATTCAAATTAGTCTATCCAACCTAGGATCTTATCAATGAGGTAAACCAAACATGACCATCCCCTCTAGGGATTCGAACCTGCGCCCCCAACATTGAGAGTTGAACATGCCTTAAAACGCACATGGCATTGACTATTATTTAGAATGATTCTATACAATTTGGCCCAATGTTAATTATAAAGAGAATAGTTAGAAATGATATATTAAATAAATGTATAGTTTATAGGTAATTATTTTTTATGTTGTTTCAGCAGATGATGCACGTGGAATTTATTTAAAACAGAAAGGTGTGTTTTAGTAAAGACTAAAACTTATTTTTAATGTTGTTTTTTGGGGTTAGATGTTTATTTATTAGCTAAAATCCATACAGTGTAAAAATTATAATACACTAGAAAGTAGGAGATAAAAAACACAATCTTAAGACAGTTACGTTAAAACAATAAAACATAAATGAACATTATAATTCAAAATGTCTGTCTAAAGATAAAACCATAATATAAAATGACTTATTAAAAATTATTTCTTATTCACTATAAAACGTCGTCTTATTGTCGATTTGATGAGTTTGAGGTACATATTCGAGAGAATGGGAAGGAATAAACTTTATCTAACCTCCGGCCCATGTCCATGACGTTGCAGATGAATTGGGAATTGATACTTGGAGTAATAAAGCATCAATTTGTCTTACATTTTTATGGGCTAATTTGTGCAAATTAGGTTCGATAAAATAATGTTATAAAATCCTAATAATAGCTCAGACCATCATAGGATCTTTTCATATAGGTTTTTTGAGACCTCTTCCCCTCTCGGGTTGAGTAGGCGAACTCCTTTAAACATTGAGCATTTAGTATTACACTACAATGAAGCCCTTACACATGATCATTGAGTTTACTAATCTTATTTTATCACTTAACAACCTAGAGAACTAATGGTCTCCAACTAAGTAGTTCAGTGAATAAAACCATAGATATATCAATATATAGAGAGCTGATCCCCTTCAATAGCAGAGAACATCGTTCAGCTGTATTCTGTGTGTTCAATATGTTATGTATTCCTACTGGCATCCCTGTGGGTCTCAGCCATCTATTGGCATCCCTTAACCTTTGACCCTTGTCTACTTATTTCCCTTTTCCTCTTCACGTTCCCCTTTTATTATTATTTGCGTAGTCAGTCTGTCTTTACGCTTTGTCCTGTAACACCCCTTCTAACCTCAATAAAGATGTCCTCAACCCCTCCCCCTCGTGTTCTCATTAACCCTCAGGCCGACGTGTATGGGATTACTCTATAAGTGACTCCTTCTATATCATCAGGTATTATTAGTGTATTTAAACACCACACAATATAAACAAAGTAATTTGTACTACGTCATTGTAAGCTGATAATAGAGATAGATACTATCTCTATGCTCAGCTTAGGATGACGTAGGTCAAATTCCTTTTTTATATTGGACACAAAATACAGATGAATGAATAGCTCTCTATATCTTTTTATCTCTATGGTTCAACCCCGATGAGAAAAGCTCATTTGATCGAAAATCTCATCGAAAGATCTTATGTTTGATGGACTGATTTGAAGTCCATAATTTTTATTCGTTTCTACTCATATATTCCATAAAACTAAATATATTTAAAAAAGTGTCATATAACCTAAAACGGCACTCAATTTTTTTTTCGGAGATAGTATGTATATAAAGGGCATTTAACATAATTACACTGTAATACAACTAATTGAAATCTTATACAACTTCGAATTAACCGTGAGAAATCTTCGAACTCCCTTACAAACATATGGGTGTAATCGGCATAATCTAAGTAAGTATATGATTGGTCAGGAATCTAGATTTTAAGACAGATAGATAATTAGTGTTTCCCGAAGAGCATTTTACCTATTGCTTATATTGGCAAATGTATTTTTCATTTACAAGTTCAACTTATTAAGCTTAAAGGAATACATTTTGACATATACAGTGTGTTTCCATCAGAAATTGAATTTTTAAATTGCTATTAGAAGTACTTAAAATTCGTCAAATTCCCTCTTAGATACATCATTTTAAAGGAAAAGAATGGATTTTTATGATTATTATAAATTTATTGTCCTAAATCATAAGAGGCACATCTGAAACCTTACAAAAGTTGCTGGAAATGACCCCCTCCAGCCTGAAGACAGAACGACGCACGCTTCAGGACATTCTTGCAAACGTTTTTGATCGTCTCCTTTAGCGAAGGTTTGGACACATTGTATGAGAGACTCAATGGAATCTGGTTTTTCCTTATAAACTCGAGTTTGTGCTGCAGCCCAGAAGTGGAAGTCCAAAGGGTTGAGATCTGGACTGTGAGCTGGCCAGGGATTTTCCGTCCTTCTGCTGATGACTCGGCCTCGAAACTTTTCATTTAGAAATTCTAAAGCTGCATTTGTGCAATGTGGTGGAGCGCCGTCTTGCATCCACCAAAGTGAAGAACGAGTTGCAGAATGGCGCAGCCTGGGCCAAATTATGTCCTGGAGCAATCTGAGATATGAAACACCATTAACCGACGACAAATGGCCATCATCTTCAAGGAATGCATGAACGATTGGAACCATTCTTAATAATGGCAACGAAGATCATTACCTTAACATCATTCCTATCATTTGTTTCGCAGATATTTCGAGGATTTTCATTTGTCCACACTCCGTCGTTTTTTTCGATGTGGTTTTTGATGGAGGCAAAAGAACTTCTCGTCAGTCCAAATGATTATATCGACAATGTTGGATGGTTGCTGCAGAATCCACTGACAAAACTGCCTTCTCTGCGCTTTGTGGTTATCAGTTAATGGTTGAACTGAAGTGTATGATAAAAACGGAATCGAAGATCATGTCTTACGATCCTCCACAACGTTGTTTTGGTGAGTAAAATTTGATGAGAAGCTTTTCTGAGTGAGCAACTGGGGTTTTCTTCAAAGAAACTCTTTACCTCCTGAACCACTGCTTCTGTTCTTATGATTTTGTTTTCATTTGTTTTTTCTTGTGGATGGAACCAGTCTTATTGAAATGATCAAAATTCTTATGAAAGGGATCAGCTGGTAAGATTTTGCAGCCCTCCCACTGATCTTGAAGTGAAGTAAAAATTATGGCGTACTGTGGAAGGAGAAGGTGTTTTGCCAAACTGCAGGATGATCCGTTTCTTCTCAAGTTCAGAAACATTTTCAGTTTGACAATCATGGAGATTTTTATATATTGATAAAAATCCCCTTTATGAACAAAATGGCGTATCAATAATACGATTTGAATTATTTTAAATACTTCTAATGCAATTTAAAAATTCCATTTCTGATGGAACACACTGTATATATTTATATATATATACATATATATATATTATATATATATCTGCAACGACAGGACAACTTTTTTTCGCGGGCTGGACCCGCCGGGCTTTTCAATTTTTCAAGCCGGGGCGGGCCAAAACCGGGCCGGGACTTAATATAATTTTCGTTCCTTCGACATTCTGAAGTGAAAATAAATGAGGACGTGTTTTTTTAGAAAGAATTTTCAAAATAAGTAAGGACTGTTTTTTTTTAGAAAGATTCCCAAAAAAAAAGTGACGACGTTTTTTTAAGAAAATAATTTTTTGAATTTTTTTTTTGGGGGGGAGGAATATTTCTTATAAAAATTTATTAATAACAAAAACGAAGGAAAATATTACAAGTCCCCGGCCCGTTGTCCAAAAAACCGGGCACCGGGCCGGGACGCTCAAAAAGTGCGGACCCGGGCTGGGCGGGTACCCAGTCGTTCTTCCTGATATATATATATATATATATATCTATATATATATATAAAAATATATTTCCTATTTATTTGCCAATTAGGACTGGCTCTACAGAAGCACTTCTTTTTTTCGTTTATCACATGCGGTGTGTTTTCGTTTAAGGGGTATGAAACCCAACATGTTCATTTTCATTAATCCCTATTAAAATTCAACAGATATAACTTCCCTTGCTTAACAGCCTGAATGCATAAGTGGATGATGATATTGTTATGATGATATTTTGTATTCCCACATAATTTAATGTAAATTTGCGCATAGTATTTTGCCCCAGATATTGTTGTTTTTCAGTTACATACGACCCATGATGTTCAACCTCACGTCAAAGCAGGAAAGGCTCTATATCTTTTCCCTTCTTATCTATAGTCAATATTTGAATCTATGCATGCTATATTATTATTTTCGTCTAAAGCACGAATGGATTTCTTCATTTATTGTATATTTTAAAAAATGGTTATAAACACTCTTCCTAGAATACATATTATAAGAATATATTGTGTATTTCACTCGAGTTTTTCTTTCCACTATCTTTATTTATCAGATAAATAACACATAATGGAATATTTATATAATTTTAACACTATAGTTGAAAATTGGATTCCTAATTTTAAAGTTTATCATCAATATTAAAACACAGAACAATATATAAGAAGACATGAATCGTTGAAATAAATAAAAATACCAAATAGAGGGATTCAAATAAAAGCAACCAAGAACTAAGGCTAATACACTTAGAGAGTGCAAACCTCCGCCGTCACGGGGTCCTTATGAGCTTCCGAGGCAGATTTTTCACGACTGGGGCGGCGTAGAGGGACGGGGAGGGTTCCCCTCGACGGAAATTCCGAGAGGAAGACGCTTCCCGGCACCCAATTTACAGCACAGCGACATCTATTGGCAGAGTAGCTAACTTGAAATATTTATTAGTAAATAGCTCATTTTGCATCTTATTCTGCACTCAGAGATGCCAAAATTTAATCACTTGTTTCTTTTAGCATTTCCACAACTCCACAAAGTTTCATTCGAATCCGTTTCGTACTTTTTGAGTATCCTGCTGACAAACAAACCAACCACCAACAAAACCACCGCCAGTGAAAACAATACCTCCTTAGGCGGAGGTAATAAGTAATGAACAATGACCAATCATATTTGGAAATTCCAGACATTTTACTTTAGAAGATAATACCCTATTTATACAGTTTT